>QNGE01003216.1:0-29354 GCA_008508345.1 Paragonimus westermani
CTGCTTCTTCCAGTGTTCTGAGTAACTATGGATGCCTTAGGTGTAGGAATCTTTCTAGTCAAGGCTTCGGTTGAAATAGGGAGACGTTGAGCACTGGGGGATGTGTTTTTAGCAATAGCTGTGAGTTTCGTTGCAAAAACTTGAACGCGCCTGACGTTATCAAAGCTAGACGTGGTTTGTTTTCCAGTGTTCGCCTGGACTGGCGACGCAAAGGCGTTTCCAGCTGTAACTTGCGGGTTCAGAGAACTCGCGGAGCAGTCAAGATCTACGGTCAGGTCAATGAGATTGTTGAATGTGATCTTTTCTCGGGAAATATCGGCTCGCAATATTCCCCTTTGAAGTGGCGTCTTGTCAGCAAACACTTTAGTGGACTTAAAACTTGTGCCGCGCCTGAGTTCCTCTTATCTTCTGACAAATTCGTTAGCTACAAGTTCAATTATGAACTGCAGCAACAATGGACAATGCTTCTGTTGTACTTTCTTGCAAAGTCGTAAACAGTAGCACTCTTGTTCTTCCATTTTACAGGCGTTGAGTAGGATCCTCTTCATGGACAACAGAGGTATTCTGTCAGGTACGTTGAACACCGCCACTTTGCTTGCACAGTATGACCGCTTATGCAATTCCGTAGCTACACTTTTAATAAGTGTTCCGGCGGCGACAAGGTCTTTGTGACTATGGGTGGTCTGATGGCGGATGTTACTTGAGGCATACATAATGCACAATAGCGAATCCAATTTGTGCAAAATTTCGGCAAGCCCCTCTTTTTTAATGTGTAGTGTCACCATTCCACCATTATGCACGAAGGTGACAGTGAGTTGTTATAATATAGCACTGCAAATCACCACGGCTTTCAGCATGAGATTATCATCGAATTTTTGTATCACCGCGTCCTAATCAGCTAATCTACAAATGGAAATCGACGTTTTAGTACACACGATGTTTTCAAAGTGATTTTTCCTAAAGGGACCGAGACACATGAGGAAACATGAAGAGTGACACGAGACTGTGACGCGGCTGAGCAAGGTATACCAGGAGGGTATTTGTGTATATTTGAAGCTTCGTGTGCGCAGCTCTTGTATGATGATCTGTAATCGCTTAATGTCGGCTATTAGTAATTGCAACGTGCAGCAGGATGAACAGGTTATTACAAGCGAGCGCATAATTATGCGCATAAGTGTGTGTATCGCAAACCTGTACTTCTGTGTGCGTCTTCTAAGTGTGATTACACAGACGAGCATTTTGCCGGATTTAGTAATGGGCTCAAATCTTACGTCCTCCAGCAGTTTTGTAATTTGTGCACAGTATTGAACGTGAGTAGAAGAATGCTGATTTAAAAAATCTCGCGAGTAGGCAGTAGATCAAGCGATAGACGGGATGTGAGTAATTGATGGAGATATCGCCTATGGTTTCGAACAAGCTGTTTCTGAATACAAACTGATCGTGGAACAGGCATGCGGGCTATACACAGTTGAGGGCAATATGTCTCCCGAGCTACCGGAAGAATGTCATCTGAGAATACACAAAGTTTGAAGGCTGACGTTGTTCGATAACGCGAAACAGTTGACTGGGCCCTGTTCAGGAACTCGTGGGATGTTGCCACTTAAATCACGCTTAGAAGCATATGACAAATATATGAGTATTCTACAATAAGCAAGCTAAAGTATACCATTTCACCGGCTAACATCGCTAGAGAAGCGAAAAACTATTCCTATGATCTAATTGCTTGAATACTGTCGTACGGCGCAAGAGAAAACTCCTATGGATGGCTATCCTGATAATATTAGGGGCGCACCAAAACATTCAGAATAGGCGGGCACTACACAACGCCAAAACCAGTGACCGGTGGGGCGACTCAAGGTGACACTCTGGAACGGTTGCTTTTCCTAACGTATATGAGTGAAGTATGCCACGTCATCACACACGGTAAGCGCCTTCTGTTTATTAATGATATCAAAATCGCTCACACACTCTACCAGCCCAGTAACCTCGATTTTCGTCTGGAAAATATACAATGAAACTGGCGTCATTACAATTGTGGCGCAAAACATAGCTAGTGATAGTCCCAGTGGAAAAATCGACCAAAGTTACTTGCGGTTGTAAATTACCCCATGGTTCTGTCCTGCTAGACGGATGTACTGTTGACACCGCTACCTCCGTTAGAGATCTAGGAATACGGTATTCATACTCCTCCGATTTCTTCTAACAAGTATTCTTTCAAGTGGCACAAACTAAAAGAACAATAGGCCGTATGAAAACGACGTTCAGTCTAGAGGCTGCAGACAGACGGTTTATCAAAGGCGTACTTTACCTCAACTTGAGTGTTGCATTCGTTCACTGCTATCTTCGCCGGTATGTCAGGCTTGTGTTGAAAAATCCCAATGATCATTTGCCAAAAGCTGATTAGGATGTTCTTTCTCATTCACTCGAAGGCAACACTGTCAAATGCTGAGCATTGGCCTACTTTGGTGCATGGAAGCTGACACTGACAATTCTGTGTAAATTCACACCTTCAGACGACATCACTACAGAGCAAGCCGGTCGACTACAACACAGGAGCAAATAACATCAGCAGAAAACCCTATGTGTTGGGTTATGTTACGTCAGTAACTTTTCGAACCCATCGAAACACTCAGTTCCACCGTTGACTGTGTTTATCACGGTTGCGATGCATAGTGGTGGCTCCGGCATGAATGATACTAGACGTAGTTGTGTCTCAAACAAACACGTGAAGAAAAGATTTCTACAGTCGAAACATACACGTTAATATGCATAGGCCCGTTAGTAGTAACTTGTAGAGGACTGGTACATTTCTGTCTAGAAATGTGCCTATTCTCCACAGTAATTAAACCAGAAAAACTTATTACAGGACAACGACGTTTATAGTCAATTGGGTCCAGTGTTCCAAGTGCTGCTGTTGGTACCATTATTCCTGTGCTGACTACCGCAACTCCGACGTCGACTTCATCTGCCTGCACTGTGAAACAATTCAGCAGCCGACGCGAACTACGAGAACGGCCTCATTGTCCTCCTTAGAACAACCTGGAATGGCCCCACGGCCCTCTTTAGAGCCACTTATAACCTGATTTCCATCCCGAGCCCTGCCTACTTATTGTTAACATGCGTACGATTGTTCCCTTAGGGCAGACGATGAGGGTCACTGAGTCTTAGTTCAGTGACAGCCTCCTGGGTCCATAGCCGACTGGCAATACCATATTCCGTGGACAAGCGATGAGGGCATATATACATATATTTATACCGATGAACGTTTTCACATAGTTATAGATGTGGAGTTATATTTCCATATATATATATACGTACATAGATATATACGTATATATATGTATGTATACTTATATACGTAGACGTACATATATATGTCAATATATATATAAGTATATATGAATATATACTGATGAACGTATTCATATAGGTATGGATGTGGAGTTATATTTCCCTACATATATATATATATATACGTACATATACATAGGTATATGCATATATATATATTTATGCATATGTATACTGATGTACGTAAACGTATATATATGTATATATATATATTTATATATAGATGTTAATAAATATATATATTTATATATATTGATGAACGTATTCATATAGGTATCGATGTGGATGTATATTTCCATATACATATATAGTACATATATATTATTTTATTATTAATATTAATTTTATATTTCCATATATATATATGAAAATTTAATAATAATAATATGACAATAATATATGAATGTATTCTATATATGTATATCGAAATATAGCTCCACATCCATACCTATATGAATACGTTCATCAGTATACATATACATATATCTATATAATTATATATAAAAATATATATTTATACATACATATATATACATATGTACCCTGCTAGCATACATTAGGGATTATCTAAGGGTAATTTACGGCACTTTCTGGATGAAATACACTCGGCATTTGATTGGTGTTACGTTCAGGGATGAAGTACGTCAATCTTGGGATAAAATACGGTTGCGTTCTTGTGACCAATGAGGGATCAACGAGAATGAACTCGAATAAAATGTTGCGTGATTAATGTCGTTATCATCACTGGTCTCCATAAATCTATTCATATGGGAACCGAGGAGCAAAACGTTCAAATATACGAAATCACCCATTGTACGTATACTCTTTTTTTGTTTAGCTACGTTTCAACGCAAAACGCGTTCAATTTCATCATATTCGAACTTCATTCGGTTCATCTTGACAGGTTCGCACGTTCGCTACGATTACGTTGCTCCGTTTGAAGATGTCTAACAATCAGCAACGTGAACAATGTAAGTTCATATTAAAGTAGGTATATTGCTTTTGGTGGGGTATGGAATTACTGGTTAATCATTCCACTATTTACCGTCACGTCCGCCGCGCCGTGGAAAGTTTTCACGCCAGCATTTCCAACGCTGGACCGGAGCTTGTCGAGTGCAATGCACTCAATTTGTTACAAGGTGTTTGTAATTACTTCCTTTATGTAACCTACAATGTTAGATGTTCCCGAGCAAGCAGAACACTGCGAATTGTTGCAGGAAACCCGTGATGGCGAGGATGCCCAGACTGTGTTGTCGAACAATCTTGTCGACCGGCTTCGAGATTGGGTTGTTTCAAGTAATACTCCCAGAGTGCAAGTCAATCGACTGTTGCAAATTCTGAGAGAAAGACTACCTGAACTGCCGTCGGATTCAAGAACACTGATGGAAACCCCGCGAACTTCGTTGATACGTGACGTGCATCCTGGTGAATATGCACACTTCGGTTTGGTTAATGGCATCACACAAGCGTTGGAATGTCACCAGTTGCGGGATGTCGTCGCCATTGCAATACACTTGAATATCGATGGCTTGTCACTGACCAAGTCGGGAAAGTACACATTATGGCCCATCTTATGCCGTCTGTGCGAGCCGTTTGTGTCGCAGCCCTTCATTGTTGGCATCTATGGTGGAAATGGCAAACCGGAGGACGTCAATTGTTATCTTCTTGACGTTGTTAATGAACTGCGTGGTGTGCTATCAGCAGGTATACCGTTTGCGGGGATCATCTTGAACGTAAACCTTAAAGCCGTTATCTGTGATACACCGGCTCGTTCGTTTGTTAAACGCATACGCAGCCATGGTGCTTATTATGGCTGTGATAGATGTAACCAGAGAGGACTCTACTTCAACCGCAAGGTAACGTTTACTCTACATGACGCTTCCACAAGAACCGATGCTACTTTGCGTGCTTCACGTCCAGCGAACGCCTCTCCTTTCTGTTCCCTACCCATAGACATGATACGTTGTTTCCCTATAGACTACATGCATTCTGTATGTTTGGGTGTGGTGCGTCGTTTGATCAGCAACTGGACCTCGGGGTCTGTGTCACAGAACGCTCGCATTAGTTCTCAAGCGATTAGCCGAATCAATGCTAGAATGCTGAATTGTCGAGCAAGCTGGACTTGTGATTTCCCCCGCAAATGTCGCGGGCTTCTTCACTTCAAGCATTGGAAAGCAACGGAATGTAGACAGTTTTTGCTTTATCTAGGCCCTGTTGTCTTGAGGGGTATTTTGGACGATGCGAAGTATAAAAACTTTTTAGATATTTCTGTAGCTATTTACCTATTTTGTCATCCCTCTTTCCACCTTACTTATCATGGCTTCTGTAAGCAATTGATCAATGTGTTTCTGTTCAATTTTGCACGACTGTATGGTCAAGGTGAAATGGTGTATAATGTACATTCGCTGGTTCATCTTGCTGACGATGTTTTAAACCACGGTAACCTGGACCAGTTTTCAGCGTTCGCGTTTGAATCATTCATGTACAAACTAAAATCTACGGTTCACGGCCCCACTAAACCTGTTTGCCAGATTTACAGGCGTTGGTCTGAACGTATGTCCGCACCTGATATGAGTGGTGGTGTTTCCTTGCATTCAGATATTGGTATGCCTTTGAAAATCCCAGCATTTCGTCACTGCTCATATATTTTGAAAGATAACGTTTTGTTTACAACCGTTGCTCCCAATAACATTGTGATCATTGACAACCACCCTTGCCGCATTGTAAACATACGTCACCCTGATACTCCCGATTGTACAGTCCAATATAACGCCTTTCGGAAACCTGTCAGACCTTTGTTCACTCACAGCCTGCCGTCGCAGCATTTGTTCATGTATATAGTGACTGGACTCAGTGAAGATATTTTGACGGCGCCCGTATCACGAATAATGGCCAAGTGTTTGCTCTTTCCGCTGGATGCACACTTCGTTTGTATGCCTATTTTACATTCTTGTACGTAACTGTTCACTTTATGTTTCTTTCATCACTGTAAATCGTGTTGGTTAATAAATGAAACGTTTCCGTTTCAGATGTACTCCGTCGTAGTTTTTGATGACCAATGTGAGGAAGCTTGTGCTGTCCTCAGTTTATCATGGATTCACGATGGTATTGCGACTTGGCCGAGTGTGTCCGGTCCCTCATTCAGTGAACATGTCCGACTCCACCTGGCACCACCTCCTGACTCCTCGCAGTTCCCTGTGACTGTTTTCTTTCAAACAAGTGGTTTTGTGCAATTTTTAATTCATTATTTTCAGACGATTATTTAAAAGCTAAACGCTACGCCAAGATGGCAGAGAGTACATCAGACTTGGACTCTTCTGATGTTACTGTTAGAATGGGAAGGCGTATCCAGCGCATCAGGTAATTCTTGTATTTATGCCTCAAACCATGTGCATAGCAAACCCCCAGAAAGACTGTTGTCTTTGTCATCATCTGACGAGTCCGAAGCCCCCTTGCACAGCGACAACGTGGAGCAACCACAGTATGCCACGTTTTCTGTGTGTACCAGTCCAGTTGATTCAAGCCGACTCCCTCAGCCCATCCTGAATGTTTGCGACTCCAGAGTGTTGCCTTCAACGTCCTCTCGGATGATATCCTACAAACCCGTCACACCACTGTCTTCCCCACCCACACCGGTTGTCCCTTGCGTTCGCACCCCCAGGACGGTGTCTCCCGTCTCACTGACTTTATCACCGCCATTCGCACGGGTTATCCCTTCACTGTCTGCTACCAGCTAGTCCGTGGGTACAACAACTGTCCCTGTTCCAAAGGAAGTTTTGAACACGCTGTTGAGGCAACAGACCAACATGATTGTGACCCTAAATCATGTTGTGAGAGAGTTGGCGTTCATAAAAGAACGTCAAGACAGCTGTCGAATGATCGCAGGTTCCTCCGGTGGACAAGATGAGCGTGACATGCGTGCTCACTTGTTTCCCGTCCGGACCGTCTCTGAGTTCAAGGAACTGGAGTCTGACTTGAAAAACCAACAATACAGGAAGGTTGTGGTAGGTTGAGTTAAACTGTAGTAACTGTTCTAGATGGATTACCTGCATGGGTTGAGTGCCCCCTCCGCACGGCAACTTGTTCGTCGTTGCATGAGGGGAGCCATAGGCACCGGATTGGCGTTGCACATGACTTATGCGGGTGAAAAAGGGAAGATAGCGTTCAAGGATTCCACTTTGCGACATGCTATCGAAGGTGAGTGTAAACGTTACAAAAGTCTCAAATGAGCGCAGAAGTGCTATTGTCGACGCCTCTCTATCCAGAGACCAAGAGAGAAGACATAAGCACGTGGATGAAGATTTGGTTTTACAACGCCCGAGACAGAGGTGGAGTAGGAAGAGCGAGAAGAGAGAAAAAGCGGGTAAAGCAAACGTTACCAGGTACCACGTTGATATATATATATGTGTATATATATGAATGATATTGTTACGATATTGTAAGTAAATGTATATATATGTATAAACCATATGTACGTATATGTACCATGTATATTTATACACAAGATGGCGCTTACGTGTGCGTAACAAATGCTTCCGAGCTTAACGATGACTGTGAACTCCATAGATCGATGAATGATATTGTATTACACATATGTCTGCTAACAGCGTACGGCTTGAACAACCAATGAGAAAATTCGGCTTCAAGGTCACGCAGTGTATTATTTAGCGGTTCAAATTAATTTTTCCTGGGTATGAAAGGAAACTGGCTCCCCGTTTGTTATCTACTCGGAATGACCTTGAAATATTTGAAAAATCGCCCATCCCACAACCTTGCAAAGAGTGAATTAGTGTAACATCCCATTTATGGGGGACTAAATCTGTAAAGTGAGCGAACTATCTCCTTCTCTGTTGCGTGCGTCGAAGTTTCATAAACTACAGTCATTTTCTTTTTGACGACGTCTTTCTTGCAACAGACTTCACGTGTGTGTTACTTTTTAATTATTCGTTTTTGTATGGTTTGTAACCGTCTACAGTGATCGCGCACAACCAAGCGTGCTTCTCACATGCGCGTTGAGAAATATATATTATTTATATATCTGTATGAGTTTATGGGAGTTTATTTATCAATGTTTGTGTAACTCACCATACCTGGAGTGAAACTTTGTGGGAGAGTCCCTCGCAAGTTCCAAAACTCATATTTGCTTATTGTACCTGGATTATTAAACACTTATATAGGTATATATAAATATATATACATATATATAATTTTGGTACAACACACCTCTGTATAGGACAGCAAATGCTGTCGAAAGTTCGCAGATATCTTCCCGTACACTTCAGGTATTTCTTATACATATATGGTCTACTAAGATATATATATACCACACTTGTCATATATATTACACTTAGTGCTGTATTACAGGCAGTAATTTTGGGATTGGTATAAAACTCACAAGCGGTACATACACCGCAGGTGATGTCCAGATAGGAGACAAGCCCCGAACACAACAGACAAGAAGAGAAATTCCACCAAGGCGAATGACAACGCACTCTCACCCAATGTATGTGAGTGCATGTCTGCCGTGCAAATGAGTGCGAACGTTCGTGGTTCAGTTTTTGACATTACCCGTACGGAAGTTTGTGCAAAAACCAACTTGCTGGCCAAGCGTCTTTTGCGGACACAACAACTGGTGCCGTGACGAACGCGGGGATGAGGATTCCCTGGCCACAGCCGTTCGAAGATGGAGACGTCCGGACGTTCCTGGATTACTTGGAGGACGTGGCCGAAGTGGTCGGAGCCAAGGTCAACCGTGAGAAGCTGGCCGCCTTGCGGACGCTGGTGAGGGGCAGGGCGAAGGCGGTGCCGGACGCAGCGTGAAGAGGTCCAGTGGAGATGGAGTAGGATGCTGCGAAGGAGACGCTGGTGGCTGCGTTTGATAGCCCGGCTGACCGCCAGGAGGTCATGCGGCGGTTCAATTCGGTCATGTTTGGNGAAGATGGAGACGTCCGGACGTTCCTGGAGGACTTGGAGGACCTGGCCGAAGTGGTCGTAGTCTAGACCGACCGTGGGAAGCTGGCTACCCTGCGGACGCTGGTGGCTGCGTTTGACAGCCCCGCCGAACGCCAGGAGGCCATGCGGCGGTTCAAGGCAGCCAGGCTTAGACAAGGAGCGGACCCGTCCGTGTTTGCCGCCACTCTGCAAGGTTTGCNGATGACTTTAGGCTCAAGCAGGTAAATCACTCACTCTCCTTTTCAGAAACCGGGCTCATCTGGCCTTCCAACCATTATTTTCTTCAGCTTTGTTGTTGTGCTTTATTTGTAATATCTTCTTTGTTTTCCAGTACAACAATACATTTTGCTTTTCGTCTTCCTCCAACCTAGGGTGCAATAATACGTACTCCCATACAGAACCACCACCTACCTATATCGCATCTTTGGAGTCTCTAACATTTCCAAGAAAGCGTTTCAGTTTCGCTCGAGCCTATAAACTGGCTAGCCAGAATTGGGCGCCTATACACAAAGGCTTCGACTCACACGCCTTCTGGTTTAACTCCTTCGAGTATACACTGGAACAGATGCCAGTGACCATGACATTGGGGCAGTACTCAAGCAAAAGGAAGGAGTAATCGAGTATGCCAGCAGAGTCCTGACTCCAACGGAGCAGAAGTATTCGACCTTTGAGAAGGAATGTTTGGAAATCGTCTGGGCACTGGACAAGTGGAGGCCATACCTGTTGGGTCAACAGTTCCACGTGGAGACGGATAACAAACCCCTGGAGTGGATCATGACTGCGAGGGACCCGAGAGGCAAATTAGCCCGATGAGAATCACGTTTACAGGAGTATGACTTCACGATCAACCATGTGCCTGGTTTGAGCAACTGCGTCGCGGATTTTCCTTCTCGACCGCAGATAGACGACGAACTCCCCAAAGTGACCTTTGGAGTCAACGGCTTAATAATGGAGCAGAACCCACAAACACTAGTACGCCTACAACGTCAAGATAAAGTCCTCCGGAAAATGATTGAAGCTCTGGCAAGAGAGGTGAAAATCCCAAAAATACTAAGGATGAGGAGCTGAAAATGATCGCATCCCAATGGAGAAGAGTTGGCTTAAACAGTGCAGGCTTATTGACATGGCAGCCTGGCGTTGGGCACCATCGCGTGGTAGTCATCCCGAAACAACTGAGGAGGAAAGTGGTGGCAGACTGCCATGAAATGGCACACACCGGATGCACTAGGACGTACGACACGCTGCAACAAAGAGCATGCTGGCCGAAAATGAAAGAGAATGTGACAGCCTACGTGCTTGCATGCTAACAGTGTCAGTTACTGAAAGGCGACAATCGGGGAGCCCAACGGCCCTTATAGCCAATACCAGTCTCCGAAATCAATGAACTCTGGTCGATGGATCTTATGGGCCCATTTCCACTGAGCACCCGCGGTAACCAGTACGTTCTGGTCATGACAGAACACTCTACCCGTTGGATCGAAGCGACTGGCGTTCCGGATCAGAAAGCATCTACGGTTGGGGACATGGTGATCGAGCATATCGTAGCAAACCACGGTGTACCAAAGACGATCTTAACAGACCAGGGACCATGCTTCGAAAGCGAGGAGATTCGAACACGCATGCAACAACTGGGAATCAAACGCATCCGAACGACGCCATATCACCCACGAACGAATGACCCAACTGAACGTAACAACCGAACGGTCAAAGAATGGTCATCAGCCAAAGGAGAAGACTGGGAGTCTGCGTTGCCACTGGTGTTATTGGCCTACCGGGCGTCTGTGCAGGCGAGCACGAAGAAATCTCCATTTCAATTGATGTACCGCAGAACCCCTCGACTTCCGGTGGATCAGGACATTGGGGTATGGTCAGAGTGTATTGATTCCACTGAAGAATTGGTTGCCAAAAGAGAAAGAGAGCCAAACGAAATCTGAAAGCATCGCAGGCACGCACAAAGGAGCAATCCGCAAGGCAACGGTTCGGCAAGACCAGAATGTTCAACCTAAGAGAACGGGTGAAGTATCGAGACCATCGGAACACGGGTGCCAGCGGGCCAGGATCAAGAAAACTTTGCCTAACTGGAAAGATCCGTAGTTGGTAATATCCAGACTGGGCCCAGTATACACGATCAAGAAGGACGGCGAGACAAACCGAGTGCACGCCAGTGAGTTAGCAACGTGGCACGAGAAGCCGGCGCGACGAACCAGAAGATGAATAATCCGGGAGGAAACACCACGTCGATCGGAGAAGATTCGTCAACAAATGCAGAGGAACCAAGGAACTTCAGATGGGGAGAAGTGTGATTAGTTGTGAGTAGTATACTTCTCACAGGCGACATTCAGGAAGAAGAGGACAAGCCCCGAACACGACGGACAAGAAGAGACTATCGCAACAGTGCATACGTGCTGTGTGAGAACTTTCACCAAGGCGAATGACAACGCACTGTCACCCAATGTATGTGAGTGCATGTCTGCCGTGCAAATGAGTGCGAACGTTCGTGGTTCAGGTTTTGACATTACCCGTACGGAAGTTTGTGCAATAAACCAACTTGCTGGCCAAGCGTCTTTTGCGGACACAACAATGGGCCTGTTACACGCCTAATGCTTAGGCAACCAGTGAGAAATATCGGATTGAAATTTACTGGGCGTTTTATTAATCCGTTCAATTTATTTGTTCTTTGTTATGAAAGGATGGTGACCCGCGCGTTACACATGTTAATTGAGAAATTCCAGGGCGATTGGCGATCTTCTGGTGATTAGGTGCTCTCAACAACTGCGCAATCCCCGACAGGTACAACATACCACAAACCCACGATTTTTCTTTACGAATTTTCGGCGTTAATATTCTCTCTAAATTAGACCTAGCACGTGTCTGTTACCACATTGCGGTTGCCGAAGATGACATCCCGATGACAGCCACCACACCACCTTCTGGACTTTTCGAATTCATAAGTGTGCCTTTCGAGCTTCGTAATGCGGTCCTTGGAAGAAGTGTTGCGTGCACTCCCTTTCGCATAGGTCTACTTTGACGATGTTTTGACCTCTAGTCGTTCTAATCAGGGACATCTATCTCACATCCGTGTCGTTTCTGATCGTCTCGGGCAATATGCTATTGAAATCAACATCGATATGTGTGCCTTCGAAAATAGTTCACTGGAATTCCTTGGACATCATATCAATAAAACCGACATCACACCTCTGCCAGATAAAGTTGAGTATGTCTCGACCTTTCCGATTCCCACTACGATGAGCCAACTCCGACGATTCCTCGGCATACTGAACCATTATCACCGTTTCATTCTCAACTGCGCGAACACTTTAAAACCTCTCACCGATCTAGTTGACCCAAAACGCAAGTCCATTGAACACCCACCCAAAACCAAAGCAGCTTTCTTAGCCGCAAAGAAAGCCTTATGTCACGCTACTAAACTATGCTTTGTTAGTTGCAATCCAAACACCTGTCTCCTCCTCTTAATGGATGCATCAAACGCTGCAGTTGGCGCAATCGTAGAACAATCCGTGAACGGTGAACAGCAACCCTTGGCCTTTTACTGTCAAAAGTTACAGCCAGCCCAGACGAAGTACGGCATCTTCGGACCTGAGCTGCAGGCTATTTACCTGGCGATCCATTACTTTCGAGACCTTGTGAAAGGCCGACAATTTGTTGTGCAAACCGACCACAAACCCTTAACAATTGCTCTTCACGCCAAGCCCAATCTTAACTCTGCGTGAAATCAGACATTCGGACTACATCTCCCAGCTCCCCACGGACACCAGACACCTACGTGATGACACCAATATCGCTGATGATGCATAATCACTCCCTGACGTCAACGTGGTCCAGTCGCCACCCTCCTTTGATTTGGCTGAAATAGCCAATGTCCAGCAATGCAGTGAGGAAATGAAGAACCCCTCCACTTGTAAGTCCTTTAAATTGTCTACTGCGCCTCTGCCGAAACAAGCTGGTGACATTCTCTGCGACATTTCCATGAGTACACCCAGACCCATTGCCCTAATTTCCCATCGGCGTACCGTTTTTACACATTTCTACTGTTTACCTCATCCTGGAAAACGCGGGACGGTGAAGTTGATTGCATAACGTTTTGTTTGGCCTTCTATGAACAAAGATGCTCACCTCCGGTCCCAACAGTGTATCGAGTGTCAAAGGGGTAAGGTGCACAAACATACAGTTACTACGCCTGTTACATTCTCTCAGACAGACGCTCGTTTTTCTCATGTACACCTTTATTACGGTGAGCAATATCTGCTGTAAGCAGATCACGCCGCCCTAGTAGCACACTGGAACACTCAGTCGTTCCCTGAGTGATCTTTGAGTGTTCCTTTTGGAACACTCACAAAACCTCCTTGTGTCTAGGTTTTGTGTATCATTTCGCATGTGTGAAGGGTAATAAAAATAAACCACACCTTTTTTGCTACTCAAGAACGTGTGAGAAGACCTACGCCACTCATGTGAATTTTGTTTTATCGAACCACTTCACATTAACGGTGACCGCGCCAAAGGAGCGATTTCAGCCATCTTGCTTAATTCGCTACGTGGGAAATGAGCACTAATGAGTCGAAAAGGCCGAGGGGTTGTTCGCATGCAAACGTTTATCGTTTGGCCAAACTAGCGCGGCAGGAAGCATCACAAGTTGCTCTTGAGTGGAATAACAGCACCCACTGGTTCGAAGCTGCACAAAGTCAAGATGCATCGCGTAACAGGTATGTGCTTTTGATTTTCCTAACATTGTCTAGATGACTTGCAACTGGCTTACAGATACCAACGAATACTGGAACAGTTGTCAGACATACCATGGTCTGACGTCACGGATATAATGAATCGCGACGGCAAACGTAAGAGGTGCAGTGAAATCGCATTAGGTCACATTCGCAGACAACCTATCGTTCGTTCTGACTTCACGTACGAAGTGGAGGAGAGACAAAAACCTCTAGTGTTCAGCGTCGATATCGACTATTCTCCACCACCACCACAATTGGAGAATATGTCGCATGCATCTCAATCTCAACCACGATGGACATTGGGGTCACTGGAGAACCTTCCCTCTTTCTCCAGCCCTATTGCTTCCAGGTGTGTCATTAGTAAAATGTCAGTCAGTACGCATTTAGCTCCACCATCATTAGTCCACCAGCAGCACACAGTGAGGCAGTGTGCAATAATGACACAGCCAAAGAAGTTAGAGAGTTAAAAGGTAAGTATTTTCAATACTAAGATGCACCGTGTTCACCAGGTGTAATTGAGAACTTAGTTCTCCAAAACATCCGAATCCGCGAGGAGTTGCATGCCCTACGGCTGGAAGTGAATGCATTGCGATTCCAGCATGCAGCTCCCGGTACGTCATCCACTGCACACTTCCCCGTGCGATTCCCCATGCAGTCCATAAGGGACATGCAGCTGCTAAATATGAAGCTGGAAGAAGCAGAAGTATATACCCAGCTGGTATGTCTGACTTTTCCAATTCACAGTAAGCAGGTGACCTTTCTCAGCAGTGTCGGCGGCACATCCATGGGTGAATGCACTCGTAATGTTAAGAGAACATTACTGACGGATGAAGTGGCGAAAACGATAAACTGGAGAGGAGTGAACAATCGCGTCTCTATTGCCTCCTCACCGTTGGCCGCATCCATCGTTGGTATGTTCGATCACCGAAACTAATCGCTTGTTAAATGTAGAATCCATCATGAAGAAGGCTTACCCCGGCGTTTTGCACGCCGACGTCAAGGAAACCATTCAAAGGTGGATTCAGAAGGCC
The DNA here is from genome assembly GCA_008508345.1 of Paragonimus westermani. Classification (NCBI taxonomy): domain Eukaryota; kingdom Metazoa; phylum Platyhelminthes; class Trematoda; order Plagiorchiida; family Troglotrematidae; genus Paragonimus; species Paragonimus westermani. The sequence continues at coordinate 15,074 of QNGE01003216.1, forward strand.
AGATTGCGGGCAACGAAAGAAGCTGAAGATCTCGTTACCAACATTTTTGCACTGTGATTTTAATTACTTACTGGTTACAGTTATACAGATGTTGCTGTAAAAATTGCGCTTAATGTAACGTATGAATATTTATGTGCCTTCTACATCGTTTCTCGTGAATTGGAACATTGCGTCGTCGTTAGTATGCGAGATTAGATTTCCGTTTGACGCTACTGAGCTCCGTAGGAGAACAGATAATGGGTGGCATATGATCAGATCGATTAATGGGGCTGCGCGCAATTTTTTCTCCCACCGTTCCCTGAGTGTTCCCAAAGTGTCTAGTTAGAACACTCAGGGATCACTTGGGGAACGGTCAGGGAACACTCAGGGAACGCTCAGGGAACACTCAGGGAACGCTCGTGCTAATAGGGCGGGATCCGCCCGCATTATATTTAGAAGCCATCAGCTGCGGCCTTATATACTTACCAACGACGCCTCAAAATTTTAGTGGTTTCCCATCGCACGTGAGGATGATCATAATGACCCAAACTTATCGACTGTCGGCACATAATTCAAGGAATATCGAATGAAAAGTCTTCAGAAAAATGGCTTACAACTTATACGGTGCATGTTCATTAATCATTGGTTCCTTATTCCCTCTATCAACCAGATCGCAAAACCTCAGCCATCCCGTCAACATATTTCGCTGTTAATTTAGCGCAAATCCATAGCGTCTTTGATAAACATCGTTCGCGCATTTAAACAAAGAACTTATCACAGTAGAGTAGGCATATTTCATACTTTCCTAAATATTCCGTCCACAATTACTCCCACGATATTCCAAACCCATATATTTACGGTAAATTGGCTACAGCATAAACTCCCTGCGGATAAATTTCAGCACTGTACACATACACTCACCGCCATCCATCGTTTCCTCCGCTGGCCTTTATCTAACGGAAACAATTGCTAAAACCTTCTTGGAGTACTGGATCGCTAATTTTGATGTGCCATCTATAATCGACACGGATTGAGGTATCCAGTTGCAGTCTTACTCTTTTCGCAACTTCATTCAATTACTGGGTTGTTCACACAATAAAACGACTACACCCCATCCTTGTGGCAATCGTTCGATCGAGCATTTTTACAGGCAATTAAAAGCATCGAGGAGTGCCCAGTCCGACGCAACGAAATGGAGCGAGCACCTGCCACTCATTCACTTTGGAATCCGGTCTACCGTTATAGAGAATATCGGTTGTACAACCTCGGTAATAGTTTACGGTACCACTTTGCACCTCCCATGGGAATTAATTCAAATGTTTACACACCCAGATCCAGGTGTCCATTGCATTTCACGTCCACGACAACACATGTCCAACCTTAGTCTCACATCAACCCATTAACACTGGCGCCAAGAACAAAAATCTCCGGATTTGCCCGCATGTGTATGTGTCAAGACATCCTGAAGAAACCACTGCAACCACGATACCTCGGCTCCTTCAAAGTAATTAAGCGCGACAAGTTTTTTATTGTTAAAAGGTTTATGCTAACCAACTCCGTATCCATTGATTGACTAAAACCAGCCTACACAGAGTAGGATGATGACCCACCTGAACCGATATTGACTGGAACCAACTCCTCTTCACCCCCAAGAGTATCACATCCACCTGCAGTTCAGCCCCCTTGTGCCCTTGAACAATGCACAACACGTAGATGACGGTCGGCAAACTGGCCGAAACACCTAGCAGATCATGATACATGATATGATTATCGAGCTGTCCTTTCTTCGTGTTTCGAACGTACAAACGCTCTGGTAAGAGAGTAATGTAGTGTCTACATTGCACAATTATACTTTCCAGCTCACTTCTGTGTATTTTTACATGCCGTTTTGTCAGCTTCACCTGTACATTTGTTTGAAAACATCATATTTTTTACTTTGGTTGTTTCGATCAATAATAAACGGAAGTTAACGCGCGCCGTCTGTCTTCTTCGTTTGCTCAAATATTTGAACTGGTGAAGTAATCGCACGGCGAAACTCCTAGTTCCGTATGTTTGTTGGTCTATCGACGCCGAGCGTACGTCTTTCCATGTCGTGTGTGGAATTATCTGTGAGACGTCGTCCGAACCTACCCCTTGGCGCTGTCTTCCTTCAGGCGGTGGCCTACCCAATCACACAAACTTTGAACTATCAATGAGTCATTCCCATTTTTTGTATACATTTTCCTTTCACTTACACGTATACCTTTTGTGTCAGCCGTTATCCCTTCTCATAGGACTATCGTTCGACCCTCCAAATTCTGAGGAAAACTGTCCTCCGGTGTCTCCACTTTGCGCGAAGTTGGTTTACGAGTCTAACGGTTACATGAATCCAGATCGTCTGGCTTGCCTGTCACCCAACTGATTTCTGCGTAGGTGTTGAATTAAAAATTTCTCATATGCTTTTTGCAGACAATTCTATTCTATATAATCTGGTTGCATCGCGCTCAAGTCCAGGCCTATCGCAATGTGTTGTTATAATTGCGAACCTGGTGACCACAATCGGTCATCACACAAGATTCGCTGTTGGTAAAACTACAATTTTGAGCCCTAAAATCAATGCTACATGTCCTAAAGACAGAGGTTCTGCTTCTAGAACTTAGTCAGGCTCTTCCAAATTTACCGCCGTTGAGAAGGGTGAGGGTTAAATGTTGGTTCCTACCTGTGCCTTACAAACTATAAATTGTTCTGTTCTGGTAGAGAATGTATTGAAGAATTTATTAGGTGGGGTATCTAAGCTGGAAGCTGGACTTGCTAACTAAAGGCACACTCTGTTGCGTTCGATTTTTTGAAAGGAAAACTTGTCCCCTTATCTTGCATCTTCAAAGCACGGGAAAGTCACAAGTTCTATAATATCCGGAAAGCCAGCATGTTCACCAACACGTTGGCGACGGAAATCGCGAAGCGGATACGTTGATCAAACAGTGTCATCGTACTCGATGTGTCCGATGAACTGCGCATGAGTTGTTGATATACATCAATCGTCATACAACTGTACACGTCCGGGCAGGAGAACACAAGATATATGCTGCCCGCTTTTATTCAAAATCAAAGGCGAAACAATTGCAAGATAGTTAATACAGTGCCAGGACCTTATCAGGTCCAAAACCTCACTTAAGCTGATAAGACTTATGGCGGACAGAACGCCCCGTGAAAGGGGAGGTGTCGAAATCTTCTGCTGGGCAAGACCTCCACTCACAAGCGCGTGGTCCAGAACACATCCAAACGGGCTACGACGATGTGCAAAGATGATGAACTGGGTCCCAGTGATCGCGTACCCCCACTTTGTTGCATCAAACTTGAGCGTACCTACGATTCTATCGACAGTGCTGATGCCACCAGAGAAAACAAATTTGCTGACTTGATTGATTTGACAGTTCTAACAGCGTGCCGAACGTAGAGATAACCTCGGCCAAGGACTCAACTAGCATTGTGGGTATGTGAATAACTAATCATATCGATCCAAATGGAGCCTCCCGACCTCAATCTATCTGCCCGGTTACTGAATCAAATAGAATATGACATCGCCCGTCTACCAGTCAAAGATACGCCGGTGTATCAACTTCAAACAAATCCTGAAAGAACCCACAAACCTGTCACCAGTGGAACACCGGTAATAGTGAACTCTCCCCAACTCACTAGCTTACCAATCGCTCGAGTTTGCATCCATGGCGACACAAAGGAAGATAGCAAGCACGAAAACCCAAATCCATACTCAGCAAATAAAACGATGTATTTATTATCAACCCTTAATTCCAGGCCTTCGTCTAATAATAGAAACCTCTCACGTGACTCACATCTTAATGCAAGGCTCAACCAGAGTCTCATTATTACCCTCAGAGCTGATTGCTCTACACCCAACACCCATTTCGATATGAATATCCCTTACAATATGAGTGCCCACATGAACAAGACCCGCGATCTCTGCTGACAATGTGCATGGGGGCGTGACCAATTCATTCTGACTTTACTCTTTTTGGCCGTTCAAACTCCTCTACCAACTTCACATCCCATATTCCCATTACGTCGCCATAACTTACTGACACTTTCCCCAACACCTTTTGTCATGGACTCAGACGCAGGAGACACTCATTCGGTATCTAATGAGCTCACTGTAAGCGCATCAGACCGAGCAACGTCACCGGAGTCTTTGAGTCACAAAGACCCTTCGGTTTTAGACGGTTTTAATTGTCTGAAAACGACGTCGAATAAAAGCGCACTAGGTTTATTGCTTTTGAGTGCACGCTCCCTAGCCAATGAGATGTACATTTTTGGATCTTTCATCTTCTTATACAATCCTTAGAATATTCCAGTTACTGAAGCTTTGTGTAACCCTGCGATTTTAGACACGCAACTGAACGTTATAGGCTATCATGTATTCCACAGAAATCGTGGTGTATGACGAGGTGGGAGGTTGTTTCATCTGCCTAAGGGAGCAGTATTCTGCAGCCACACTTGATGAATCATGCCTTGATATGATTGACGACTCTTTGTGGCTGGTAGTGTCAACTGGACCCCATGCATCTACAGACCACTTAACGTCACTCGTGACGAAATGAATCACCTGACTATTGGACTGGATTACGTATCAACCTCGCCTTCACAACACGAAATAATTGGTGGAGATTTCAACATGCCCAATATCTCCTGAACCTCTTTCACTGACCCTGCAAATCAACCTGAGTTCCTTGTCCGAATAAACATGTTTTAGTCTCTACTATACCGAACCAAATTCGAGATCTCAATTTTACGGCAAGTATCTCCTCTTCTAATGTGTCCGTCTCGGAGAAAATTCCAGGAAGTGATCACAACGTAAACTTCATGTTTGACCTAAAACCTGTAAAAGAGTCGACCATTATACAAAATACTGTCGAAACTGTAAACTGAAACACTTACGCACAGGAGATGTCAGCTAACTGGGTGATGAAACGTTTGCAACCTGAATGCTAATCTTGGCGATCATACCAATACCAATGTGCAGTACTTTTAACACCCCGCCACTCAGTGTTTAAACCGAAGTTACGTGGGAACATGCGAATCATATTTGACTGTGCAGCGAAATACAAAGTCATCTCTCATAACAAAGCTTTACTGCAATAGTCGATTGTGATAAACAGGGAAATGAGTGTGTTGTTATGGTTCCACAACCGTTTATTGGGTCATCATTCGGGAGTGCAGGGAAGGTTTTCTTCCAGGCGTGTTTTCTGAAGGTGACCGGTGGGCAATTGTCTATCTTTGGTGAGGGAATGTCTGGCCCACCGTCCATCATTTGGGTTACTCGTTCACCATTCTGCATGTGATAATCGCTTAAGTATACTATAATCGATAATGGGCATTGATTTTGCAACCTGACCAGAACGATGGTGAGGTCAATGGCGCAGTGGTTAATACGGTCGCCTCATGATTGGAATGGCCGGAGTTCAGATCTCGGCCGTGGCAAGGATATGCACTACTGAGAGCTCTAATGAGAGCGAAACTCGAGTCACTCCTTGTGGCTGTTAGTGTCGACTGGACCCTGTGAATTACTCTTAGGATGTGATTACAGACCACCTAACGCCACTCAGGACGATATGATGAACCTTATTAATGGACCGAACTATGTATCAACCTTACTTTCACAGCACAAAATAATTGGCGGACTTCAACGTGCTCGATATCTCCTGGACCTCTTTCACTGCCCCTGCAACCCAAGCTGAGCTCGTTGCATGTGTCCAAATAAACGGATGGCGCCAACATGTTTCAGTGCTTACTAGACAAAAACCACACATTAGACCTCATCTTTACCACAGGTATCTTTTCTGCCACTGTATCCGTCGTGAAAGGATTTCCAGTAAGTGATCATGACATAGTCAACTTCATGTTCGAACTAAAAGCTGTTAAAGGGTCGACCGTCATACACTACCGCCAAACTAAATTCGTCGGCTGGAACGTGTTCACCACACTGCTGAGATCTTTGGAATGGAACACATTTTTTCTTACCGCCGATCCTAGTATCGCAACCGAGGCATTGAATGAACACTTCAGATCTTGCATGAACATCTTAGCTCCACAAAAGTCAAAACACCGTAATGTGTACGGCAACGACATAATTCTCACTCCAAAGGAGCAAGGTAAGCTCAAAAGTCTTAAATCACGGTACCGGAAAACATGCGACTTCTCTCTTATCATGCAAATGTATAAAATGGTCAATGCAATTGAACATAGAACCAAAATGCTCCACATGAGTGAAGAAGAACGTGCGCTTAACAGCACAGATAAGAGCTCACAGTTGATGAGACGCAGGAATAATGGGAGAGACCCTGCCATCTCAGTAATGACACTGCAGGACAAAAACACTGTAGATGATCCTCTAACAATCTGTGAGGTGTTTTATTCATATTTCGCTGCTTCCTTCAACATTGAAGGAAACGTACTGCCCCCACCTCCTCCTGTAAGTACGAGTACCTTCCTAAGCCATATCCCTGTTGATGCAGTGCTCATGCGCTCTCAGTTAGCTATCATCAAACCTTCTCTCCTACCTGGTCCTGATGGAATTCACTCCGTTGCTCTAAAATACGGAGGGGAATACATCCCTCTACTTCTGCTTAATATTTATACACATCCTCTAACATCAGGTTCCTTCCCTCTTCAGTGGAAAACTGCACAATTAAGCCCCGCCATGAAAGTGGCTCGCGTCATGAGGTCAGCAATTATCGTCTCATTAACCATACCTCAATTTGTTCTAAGGTGTTGGAAAGGATAATAAAATGCCGCATAGTCGAACTCCTGTTATCACGAAACCTTATAAACCACTCCCAGTATGGGTTTCTCAACAAACGTTTTTGCATGACATGCCAGCTAGAATTTCCTGATGATGTGGCAGAATCTACTGACGCCGGTGAGGCGATTATTATTATACTGTTGGACATGGCGAAGGCTTTCGATCGTGTGCCTCATAAGCGTCTTCTGATCATAATAGCATCCTTTGGGCTACGTGATCGATTGCCTAGCTGGTTTTCCTCATACCTTACAGGCCGCACACAAACAGTGAAAATAGGAGACAATAGATCAATGCCCAGACCAGTCACTAGTGGGGTGACACAAGGAAGTGTTCTCGGACCGTTACTCTTTCTTAAATATATGAACGATATATACCAAGTTATCAAGCATGGTGAACTATTCCTATTCGCTGATAATATGAAACTTGTATACAGCTTTCCTCCTGGCAATCTAAATCCATGTTTAGAAAATATACGGAAGGACCTCATGTCATTAGAGACTTGGTGTCAAACTTGGCTGATGGAATTTTCAGCCAATAAATCCACTATCTTTGTGCATGGTTGTCACGTACCAGATGGCTTTATAAAGATGGACGGTCAAGCATATCAACCGCCAACTCAGTACGTGACCTGGGTTTGCGCTACTCAAACTCATTCAACTTGGCAGAACATATCTCTTCTAGTCGCTAAAACCAGACGGACGATAGGTTACATTAAACACTCATTCTTCTTACCTGCTGCACGATTACACCTTTATAAACTATTGACCATCATATATTTCCGCCAACTTGATTTCGTCGACCGGAATGTGTTTAAAATTCCACTGGGATATTCAGGGTTGAAACACTTCTACTTAAAGTCGCTCAATTTCGCAGAACATATCATTCCCAGTAACTAAATCTAGGCAAGCGATGGATTGAATTATGCACTCATTTCTCCTTCCTACCACTCATATCCACCTTTATAAACTATGCGTACGACCCCAATCCGTGTATTGCACTTTCATATATAATCGCCTACGTAAGTTTGATGGGCTAGCTCTGAAAATTCTCCGACGTGTAGTCAAGAAAACTTTACTGGGATATCCTTCTCATCTACACTACACAGAACGGTGCTAGATGTTTGCGCTTGATCCGCTTTGACCACGACGACTCAACCTAAACATTGCACTCTTGCGTAACCCATTTTATGGCAATACATTCACCACAAACTTTGTGATTTGCTTGCAACATGGCTCGAAGTGCAACCTCAAAAACAATGAATTCACTCTAACAGACTTCAAATCCCGAGAAAACCTGCTTTGAATTTCTTTTAGCAAAATATTCCCACATACGACACAAACCCCTATGTGCAACTAGAACCACTAAGATGACACATCAATTCAAACTAAGCTCAAGAACTTTCCTGACAACAACCAACGTCATGTCCATTTCCAGCTTCTGCCTGTCTGAATACGATATCTTCGAAAATGGGTCTGATGACATCTGACGAAAAACTCTGTGGCGCGTGATGTTACGTCACGTACCCTGCGAATTGGTCAAAGCTACAGATTTCATCATTAGAAGTATTTGTTCAGATTCCGAAGCTTACTAATCACTCCTGCGCAATAGAACTTGCACGTGAACAAAATCATGCCCAAAGCCAACACGTATGAGTGTCAACATACACACGCCCGTTAATATTAACCCAATCTTCCTGCTACGGTCTTACTTCACATTAATGATAACCAACTGTGTGATTATCGATCACTGTGCAAACTGAAATTAACTAACATGTTTATCTCAGGCGTTTACACGAAAACGTCGCGTTACAATTCGCGCTTTTTGCCCTCCTAATAGACCATTTGGTAATCTTTATGCGTTATCAAACATTCTTTTGTTTTTATATACCGGCCGTGTCGAACGGATCGACATCAGTATTCAGCAATGAATATATAACAGTAACGCTGTTAATCGATGACCTCTCACGTTATATGGTAACAGCAGTTTGCTAATGTCATACATTTCACTGACTGTCACAAGCTTAATCTTACGGGAAAGATTTTGTTAGAAGGTTACATATCTCATCACTCGTCATAGTTCGCACCATCACTTTACTCACTCCCGTTCATCGCGTAATTTTGCTTTTCATTCTTCATTCCACAAACATTCAACGCGAGAAAACAGTTCACCACGTCCAGACACTCAAAACTCCGTATTACTTGGGCATTTCGGGAGATCTGCGAAATTCCATCGATTTTGAGCAAATAACGAGGTCTCATCAAGAGGTCAGTCTATTTCTCCCCAAAAGTATGTGCTTTCCTATCTTCTCCCAACCCGACGGAATTTTCATCATATTTTTACAGAACCCTCCACATTAAATATTGGCGAAATTTTTTGACAGTTCATCTTTGCCGGAAAATCGATACGGATAAGGTACGTGGCTACTTGGAAAAACAGTCCTAGGTGATCTCCATTCCCCTCTGTAGATGATCTCTTTGAGCAGTCAACTACCACTCCTTTTGCAGCTTTATCGCTGATTCCAACAGCCTCTTCCGACTCGTGGCATAAACTCGCAAGGCGGATGCTGAAGTTTCACAAATCTTGGGCCCACCAGGTCCTACTAGCTCTGGCACAAAGGCCGCTGCTTTTCTCACCGAGATTTACAGCAGCGTTTTTGCGTAACACCATCAGTTCATCAGGTTTGTCTTAACACTGATGGCACTTGCACTGGGGGTACTTCTTCCATGGTGGTGCTGACCGAACTCAGGTGCCCCAGGGACAGCTCTCCTAGTCTCGACGGTATGCACCCCAGGTCTTTAAATGAAGCGGCCGAACAGCCTGCTGAACCACTTAGACAACTTTTTACGCAATCCCTATCCCAATAAACCGTACTCAGCAGCTAGAAACTCACGAGTATCAAACCCGTTTTTCAAGGATGGTAGACGTAATTGTCCCAGGGACTACAGACCAATTGGTTTGCTATCAAGCGTCTTAAAAACTTTAAAGGTGCTTGTGTATCACTCGCTTTATAAACACCTCACTTCTCGTGACTTCTCTCCTCCAATGCACAACACGGATTTCACAAGGGCCGTTTGTGCACCACAAATCTACCGATGGTCAGCGATCAGTGGACCAGAGCAGTTGATCAAGGCGATCGGATAGGTGTCGTTTATCTCAACTTTGCCAAACCATTCCACCACGTAGACAATGCTTTTTTGATCTGCGAGCTTACCCGCTACGGGGCACGAGGTAATCTTCTTCAATGGCTTGGGTCGTATCTTGCTAACCGCCTGTACATGGTGTGCGTTGATGGTGTATTCTCTACATGCAAGCCTACCCTCAATGGGGCACCCCAGAGTTCAGTTCTTGGCCCCCTACGATTTTTGATATTTATCAACGATCGTTCTCTTTCATTTATCTCCTCGTTATGCTTATTTGCTGACGACTTCAATATTCGACGAGCTGTCAACACTACGAATGATCTTCTCATCCTGCAAAAGGACCTGGACATTCTGTTCACTTGGTCTACAGTGAACCGTCCTGGGTACAATACTGGTGAGTGTAAAATTGTGCATACTCGCAGTTCTCTCAACACCATGTATCATGTCGACTGGTGCCCGCTCAAGACACTGCTTATCGAGAACCTAAGAAACGATGTTTCGTACACTATCTCGAGCTCTGCGAACGCTGAAGCAAATACAGAAAGGCTAGCAACACCCTGGTGTTGTTGTAACGTCCCTTTAGACAGTACAATCCTGCTTGGTTTCAGCTCCTTTGAAAAAGTTTCGTTCGACCGCATCTGGAGAACGGAACTGTAGTCTGGTCACCATATCTCGAAAAGGACAAGCTGCTCCTGGAGGCTATGCAAAGTCGAGCCACCAAAGCAGTCCAGGATCTGAAAATTAGGCAGTGAGAAAAAGCTGAAATCTCTAAACATGTACTCCTTTCAGTATCGTCGGTTGGAGGTGAATTAGTATTAATATTTGTGACAATGATGTATCCAGATCAGCCGGGATGGCTGATGCTCAGGAGGGAAAATAGCATGAAACAGATGGGACATCTACAAAAACCTTGCTCCCTACAAATACATGGTTACCTGCCTCCTACCTGGTGCATTCGCACCCTGTGACATAGTTTCCCCTCTGCCCCATCCCTTCAAATCTGTGCACTCTGTGTGGCAACCATGTGTGTCTCCAATTTACTGGTTTTCCACGTTTCGCACTTGCAATAATTGTGTAATGTATGTCGGAAAGACGCCTTCTCCCTGACCGAAAGCATGAGCGTGAATATTACTGATTTATCTGTACTGTTACAGGAGCATTTTGTTAATGTCGTGTCTCTACGACAATTCAAAAATGTGGATGCGGTTGGGGCTGATTCTCAACGTTTCGAAGTTCGGTCCGGATCTTCGTAGTGCATCCGATCAATTGAACCTGCCCTCGGTGATCATAGGAGACGCGTGTACTCATGCGTCCGTGGGGTACAGGTTTTTCTGCGTCGTCTGCCAAATACGAAGTCTAAAGGCATCGTATTACAAATGGGGATATTAACGGAATTTGGCAGTGGCTGCTCAATGAAGCTGTCACGTTCACCATTATACAATACATCCGGCAATATTTCGACAAGAACACGACGACAAAGGATGTGTGTAATCTCCGCGTCCGGTTGTTTGCGAAGAGAAACGTGATCGGCTACCCAGGTAGATTGCATACCCAACTGGGTACAACTGGTAAATGCAACCTTAACGTAGATAACGAAAATCGTCTAACCCACTCTGTGTTCACGATTAGAGAACGAATAGAATTATGTCGGCGCTATTCGGAGGTTTTCGGGATCGATGTCACATAGTAGGGTTGTAAGGAGAGCGGGAGACAATTTGTTATGGTCGTTGTAAACTATAGTGGGGTAAAGGGGCTCCGGCAAATTTCTTGTACAAACACGTTTATGCGTTAACTTGCGAACAGATTTGACTGAGTTTGTAATTAGTAACCCACTAGTGATGTGAGTGAAAACGAATTGGAACATAGACTGAACAAGAGAACTTGGTTAAATTGCTTCTATGCGATTGGTAGCTGCAAAGGTGCAAACATTGGTAATCAACTGGTGAAGTTAATAGGACGGAATTGAAACAAATGGCACCCATTCATTTGCCTATTACTATAGCTAATCTAGGGTTCAAAACTGTGTATCCTACAGTATTGCTTCGCTTCACTTTTATGCCAGAGTGATGCGGTGACCATCACTATTCACCGATTATCCAAACCCCGACACAATAGAAGATCTGACGAACTGCCAATCCAAATATCGCGTTATGGATACAACACCAGGATTGGACGAACCGTCTCAGTGTTGTGCCTTCCGTTATTCGCCAATTCATCTGTTCTGTATCCCACCAATTAACACACAGTTTATGATGTTGCATGTGCTAATGAAATCAGCCAATGATAGGTTGTGATTTCTCTATTACTGTTGTACATCCATAAATTCGGCGTCTCAATTCATGAATAACAATTACTTACTGCTACCAGTACCAGGTCTTCTCCTTAGTGCTTGCGTGGGAGGTTTCAATTCATGTACGATTCCTAAGGCTATTCGAAGTCCCCAATTCTGAGTATCACAAATTGGCGTCGCGGAATAGAATCGCCTGCAATTGAACAATTAAATCTTCATGCCGGTGCGAGTGAAATCGAGGAATGGGTCGAACGATTTGAACTGTGGTGCAGCATTCGTCGTGATGTGAAGAAGGAAAACCAATCAGCTTTCTTCGTTACTGAAGAATCTGGCTTATCCGAATGCCCCAGCCTCGTTGCCGTCCGACGAACTAAAGAAACTGCTGTTAAAGCACATGCTCCCAGTCAATTTCCAGGACACAGAACGGGCAGAGTTCAATTCATTAGTGCGCTCAACAAGCACCAGCTTCCGTGAGTTCAACCTACACTTGCAAAAACAAGCTGCTCGTTACAACTTTGGTGACAAGCTGGAGGAGCAACTACGTGATCAACTGATTGTTGGCGTCAATGACACTGATCTTCAGCGTAGATTGTTGGTCAAACAAGTTGTGACTTCCCAAGAGGCCCGAGATACCTGCGAGCAGAAGGGTGACGTCAATGCCGCTTCAGTTGACTCGAACGTGACATTATTTCAGAAGACCAAAGCGCATACTGCCACCCGAAGTCAACCAGTGAACAGGCCTTCTCATGCACCCATCATCAATCTCGGTTCAAAGAAATTTAACAAGTGTTTCTCGTGCGGTGAGTTACACTTACGATCATCTTGCCGATTTCGTAATGCTACATGCCATTTATGCGGTAAATCCGGTCATATTAATAAGGTATGTAGAAGTCAGAAATGTCACCTGAGTCAAGTTAGGGAGACAAGTACTACAGAACCGTCCACTGCTGTTTATTCATTGCAAATGAAATCCAGGGCTGAGCAATTTATTCATAGATGCCTCAAGTTCAAATCGGGATGTAAGTATGAATTCATTGTGGACACAGGAAGTAGCGAATCCGTTATTTACAAACCCCTACTAGATCACATGGCCCCTGATGCTCATCTGAGACCAACAACAATGGAAATACGCGGAGTTACTGGTCATCGGTTAGCTCTGCTAGGTGGAGCTGATGTAGTGATTGTTGGTAATGATAATGAGCTGATTCCACTGCGTTTCTTGGAAGAAAGTCCGGCTATTCTGGGATTAAAAGCTTTAAAACAGCTCAGCTGTGCCCTTTCACTAAATACTAATTACAAAAATGGTCCAAGTGAAGAGTACCAAGCCCATTTACGCAACCTGAATGTTTAGTGTTCACAACGTTCAGGAGGGATAAAAGTAGAGCCAGCAAAACTGGAGGTGCAAGGGGATCCGGTTTTTCTAAAGCGCCCAATAATACCTTATGAAATGAGAGAACATGTGCATAATGCTCTCAACAGATTGAAGGAAGACGGCATAATCTCGCAGGCTAACTCATCAGCGTGGGCCACACCAATCGTTGTGGTTACGAAAGAAGATGGCAAATCACCTAGGATATGTGGTGACCATAGATTAACGCTGAATCCAAGACTGAAAAAGTGCGCAGCAACAACCGAGGAGCCGGAGAATTATATGAAAGCTCTGCACGGTAGCAAAGTGTTTTCTAAAATTGACCTGACAATCGCATACTTACAGATTCCATTGGAGTATGATTCTAAGGCGATTACTACGATTAACACCCCTTGGGGATTATTTCAGTACCATTTTTTTACCGTTTGGATTACACGTATCATCTGAGATATTCCAAGCTGCGATTGATGAAATAATTACCGATTTACCAGGAGTGCGCGCCTATCAAGATGATGTAATCATATACGCCGACAGTGCAGAGGAGCATGATAAGAGGTTGCTTTCACTTCTGGAACGATTCAGGGATAAGAACATAGCCATAAAGCCTTCTAAGTGCGTGTTCCAGGTGCGAGAGCTGAGTTTTCTTGGTTTTACCATATGTGATAAAGGATACAGGCCGGACCCTGACCGGTACAAAGCCTTGGTTA
>QNGE01003216.1:32948-47824 GCA_008508345.1 Paragonimus westermani
CAAACAACGACAACATTCACGCCACTGAGCTCGATTAGCCGCCATCTCACCTAGTGTCTCCAACCACCGACTCTGTGAGTCGCGAGGACCCCAGCCCGGGAGACGAACACGACCCACGGTGGCCAACCCCTTCGTGAACGACTTCATTTCCCTACGCCTTAACAAAAAAATCAAGCTCGTAATTGTGTACGTTTTACAGTCCAACAGAAAACATCCACAGCATTTTAGTCATGCTCATTTCAACTCCATTATGATCAAAATGCAAACCAAACTGAACAAGCCGCTTTTCTTCTTCTGGTGTTGTAAACTTTTTAAACCAGGTTTGATTTGAGAAGAAAATGCCTACCGTTTCTGCTTTTCTGAAATATACAACTTTCACTTACTTAAATCAACAGCAAGATTTACCATAGGCACCGGATACCAGCACACTGTGTAGAGTTGGTACTCAAGAAGGAACTTAATTATCCATGTGTATGTCCTTATATTATATAACTAAGCAAGAAAAAAGCATCTTGAAGCAATTTAGAATCGTTATCATTTACGCACAACTCCTTTAGGCTCAACAGGTATATTACCAGGCGGCGCTACGAAATAGCCCTCCCAGGTAAGCGGCGCTTGATCCATCAAATGTGTGGTCAACTTAGCAGTCACGATCGTCTCGTCATTCCTCAGTGGACAGGTCATTTTAGGGTGTATTTCGTCCACTAGGTAATACATCGGGGCAACTGAATTTCGTGACCACTGTTCTTCGTTTGTTGTTCCTCTAAAAGCTAATTCCGTTAACAATGGATCCGCATAACGAATTGCTTCCTCCAAAACAGTCAAGCATTTCTGGAAGGAAAGAACAAGACTGTTAGCGCAGATTTAGTGTTGTCCATGTTTACTCGGTTAGTAATTTTTCAACAACACGTAAGGGTGAACAGTAGAGGCAAACTAACTGAATATTTTTCAATTTTGAAATGAAAATAGAAAGCCATTTTACCGATACTAGGTTCGTGTTTCTGTCACCAAGCACAACGCAAGTTAGTCAACAGAGACCAAATTATTCAACTTCCAGTATAGTAATGCGTTTGGAAATCGACATGTCATCCGCAGAAAGTGATTGTAATGATTAGTTTTCATAGCCATTGAATGCAGCGTCAAAAGCAAAATTATGCGAGATGCTTTTGAGTCAGATAAACAAGCAACAATAATTAAACCGGTTAAACGGAACACATGCCTCTCGTCGCATACGTACTAAAAGATACTGCAAATATTTCCGGAGACACGAGAGTATAAGAAACAAACGAGAAAGTACGGCAAATTTAGCTAGGAGACTGATATGGAAAATTTAGTTCACACCGATAAGATTGGTAAACACCAATAGTAACGCATAAGCTAATTCGTGTAAAGAAATTTAATTCATGACTTCATGGACATTCTAAGAAACCAGTCCACACAATATATAGTACATGCGGTAAGGCCTGCTACCTGTCTGCGTTTCACTAGAGGACGACCATTACCAGAGTCGTCGCTGGGTGTTAATCAACGTCTGGCCAAATCGACAGAAGACCCACTATTCTGACTGAAGAGTCTAGTTGCGACGAAATCGCTCATTGACGCTTAAAGCACGCTGCTGCTGTAGTTCAAATATCAGCTCCTTCTCCTACAGAATGCTCACCCAATTTTTAGTTAATCATTTCACATCTGCCAGTAAACAGACTTTGAGCGAAGCAGACATGAACGGCGTCGCTGTCTGAATTTGGGTGGCTACTCCAAAAAGGAAGACGGTCTTCAGCATGGCGATAACATCCAAGGCTGTCTGCGTCATGCTCCATTTGTATGTACGGTTATGTTACATAATGAATTATAACAAGTCAATTGTGGAATCTGTTGGCTGTGCCCGATTATGATGAATCGTCATCGTTCACAATGCACCGCGATCGGAAATAAAACAAACCACTCAGTCACTCACTCATACAAATTAAACCTAATATGGTTAGCAGAAAATTAAGTATGTCGATATGCATTCAGTATGCCTCTTTTAGAAGGGATGAGTTAGAGTCCAAATCGGGGTCGTGGGATGGAGATGAACTACTAATGGGTTCTGAGAGGGGCGAAACTCGAGTCTAGCGCTTTTTGAAAGGAACCAGTTGAGAAGTTCATCCGAACAAGAAAGCTTTGATCAAAAGTGAGTGGTATTTAATTTACATCACTTCTGGACTTCTACATCAATAGTTGTCCATTCACATCATCAGCATTCTTGTAGGGTTTGTATTAGATCACAGCAGCACCTTTGCGAGCATGTAAGGTACCACCTATCAGTAAACACGATAGTGGACCCTTCTGTTTTGTGTCAAGAGTTTGAGTGAAAAACTCAATCTGAGGAGGTACACACGACCATTCACTGAGATACAATCGAGGTGATCTGTTCTGCTCTAGAGCTCAGCGCGATCTCAACCCCAAATGACCGCAAGAGCAGGTCTTGTCATCAGCAGAGTTACAACACAACATTTACACCACAGGGTGTTCGCTTCCATGCGAAGTACAAGGTTATATGTGAGGTGGACGCTGCTAGGTTGCACAAAACTAGACTGAAGCAGTTGGAATAAGCGGACCTAAACCCACAACCCTTCAGATGGCGGGTCCGGGCAGAGGTCTTGCAAAAGAATGTTTAACGAATATTGTTGAATGACTAGTTTTGAGTATTAGATCGTAAGGAGCTGGCTGAAAACTCTGTCGGTGTTGTTGTATCGTGAATCAAAAGGTGTAGTACGTACGCAAGTGTCTTGCATGAATGACAAATTACACGCATTGACCACTAGGATCAGAAGAAAAGCCGATAATACGGGCGTGACAATGAAGAACAATAACTCTCCTCAACAAAGTAAAAGGTACGTGAGTCACAAATGCGATTCGCGCCGTGGCATGCATAACAAGTAAACGCTGGACGAAACACACGCGTGCAACTAATGTGGAAGACGCAAACAACTGTGTGTGATGTTCAACTGAAATCGCATAAAGATCCATGTTTAACAATCGTACCGAATCCATGAAATCGAACTTTAGAGGAAGATCAGAAAATTAGCATATGAGGAAAGATCTGTTGGGATAGCAAAAACGTCTGATATCACTCAGTAATTTACGTCGCAGAATGGAAGTTATTTGTAAATCAATGGTGTAGCGAAATGGATTCTGACGTTTCAAGTCCGCAGGTAACTTGGTGGCCCGCGTTGAAAACAAGCTACGGACTGCATGAAAGTATTCTGAACCCATTGCTGTGATACTCGCAAATCAACAATGAACTGACATTGTGATGAGGACGCTCAACCAGTCAGGTGATTGGAGAAGATAACTACCAACCGTGTTCGAATGCAAAAGTTGAGTTACAATAAACCCGATGGCACCATAAGGCGTTCACTTCGACATGAAACGTCACCGACATATCGTCTATTGAGCTTAACGCTTCTTATGGCAGCTGCTAACTCTTGTTCAATCTTCGACACGGAAATAACAGCTATTGTTGATAGAAGGAGATTTACAAGTGACAATCAGAAGCAGATTCAAGAGGTTCTGAGTACACCGAATTTTCCCCACCGTAAGTTGTCAGTTACAGGTGAGTTAGAGGAAAAGGAACATGTACCCTTTACGGGAGTGTTATTCACATGCACTGCTGTGGGAGATATTTGCCACTTGGGTTATCGCAAACCAACAAGGATGGAGTAGTATATGAACTTCATAAGCTTCATACGAATTACTCATAAACTAGTCCTGGTGGAAGTATTTTTCAACCGGGGTCGGAGTATTTGTACCCCGGACACAACTGATGGAGAATACTTTTCAGCAATACGTTACGATCAAACAATTACCCTGGCGCCTGCATTAAACGGCATGTGAAAGAAGTGAAGCCAAAAGAATCAGCAATAACTGTGTCAAATAAAGACGTATTTCTTAACTGACTGTATAAATGACACAATTTGCCGCACCGGACAAACCAGCGTTTCCAAACACCGATTAGGAGCACTTACAACATTGCAGAACTGAACACATTGATTAAGACCAGAAAATTACCTCCGCCGTTAAGAAAGAGAGACGGCCCTATCGTTTCTGCTTCCCACGTAATTCGTAGTTTAATTTGTTGCCGCGAACGAAGAACACAGACAGAATTGGGAAAATGCTTCAAACAATAATAAATGAACAGATTCTGGAACGACTAGCGAATAGTATGTCTCAGTTAACCACATAATCGTTGACCATTCCCAGAACTTCCTCATCGATTACTAGACATCTCTCGAATCAAAGTCAGCGTTCACTGTGAGTGGGCATAATAAAAGTTACTGACTGCTCGAATTCATGAAACCCTTGCTAACTGCCAGGAGAGCCACAACTGGACACAAAAACGCGACAAACCGTGAAGATAGAATTACCTAGGTCTTAACAGACACCGGCATTACACGCTTGTTCTTCAGTTCGCAAATTTTCGTGTTTTGCATAATTTTTTGGAATGCTTTTCTAGTTACGCGACTGATGAATGTGAGAGACGGACGCGTTTCACAGAACACTTATTCTTTATACAATGTTCAAATGGATGAGCGATACGAAATTTATTCAGCTAATTCACCCATTCCGGTTTATTTGGGAGTTTACTGATTACTGCCCATATATCAAAAGTAGACAACTGTGTTTAGAACATCCTATTATCAATAAACAAACTGAATGGCACCTAAACACATGTTCCCATCATGCAGAGTTCAAGTGAACTTCAGGTTGACCGGTAACAAAAATAATACCGAGCGGTATTGAAAAATGATGGTGGGATGCTCCATAGGAAGATTCGCAACTTACTTCTGTACCGAAGTCTGTCAGAGAAAGTCGCTCAAGCAACTTTATATCGTCTTCCTGGAGTTCTGCACGGGACGGCAAAGCACTATGCGAGATTGAGAATAAACTGCAGCTTGCAGATGTCTGGAAGAAAGCAAAATACATCAATTCAGAACGAATGTCCACATACATTTTCAAACTATAGTATATCAAAACCCTAGTCAATTTTTTCGGAGCATCATTTATTTATGTGAGTAAATCAATGTTGACGACGTTGTGTAACGAACTGGCTGCCGTGCGATGCTTCCCATCTTCACCAGGCTTATTTGGTACCATTTGTTCTACTAGCGACTTGGAAGAAATATCACCATGTCAGCTTGGCCCGCGAATACAACACACGAACTACGAGTACTTCACGTCGTATGGTGAATGAACGGAAATCGCAAAGTATTCGACAATCGGTTCGTACAGGATGACGGGCTACTCAATCGACTCAAACAACTTGACACCACGTCAATCCTTTTTCATTAACCCTCCTTCACACGTTTGCATATGCCACCGTGACCAATTAGTTCCCACTCTGAGATTAGAGCCGGAAAGTGGACGGTAATATGAGTTAAGAGTAAGAGACCTAGGCGGTCACATGGAGTAGACACATAACAGGGCAGGAATTAAGGAGACTGTCAAGTTGAGTTCACCGAGAAAGTAAATGAACCAAATTTGGCAAAGCGCTTAGAAGGTAAGCTGACAGCGATGAAAAAACATGAGATCCTGGAGGCAATCAGTGTACGGAAGAATGAAAGGATGTCATTGTACTGTGAGATTCTAATGGAATCACATGGAGGACGGAATGGCAACTTAGGTGAATGAAATTACTTCCAATGTATCATATATCCCAACGAGGAGTTCCTTTATAAAAGGTAATTGGTAGAATAACGCGACTGCCGGACCACGTGGCACGAGCTTTAACTTCACATATGGTTCCTGTACGACGTGCAACGGGAAGACAACTGTGCAGAGATCCGACATCCAAGTACTCTAGGCATGGGTTCACTGCCAAGAAGAATGGACAACTACCAGTGATCACAGGCCAACAGCGGCGTTCCATAAGGATCTATCTTAGAACTCTTGTTGTCCATTCGTTTTGGTTTTAAACCACCTAGCACCTTCAAGTCACAGGCGATGCTGTACACTGAAGACAAAATTATAGGACCTCAGTTCCTGGAGGATGAGGAAACCATACCCAGCAGCCTTAACTGTTCAAATCAGTGGGACATCAGAAGTGACCTGCCGTTCAAATCAAAAAGTAGTCAACAGCATTCATCTAGAAAATTGTGTAGACTACCACCTTGGTGACACACGATTAGTCGCATCTTGACGCGATTGAGACCTGGGACCCACAGAGACAGACAACCCAAGGCGGTCTACAAAGTTTGCGGCTAAAGCTAAACAAGCACACATGAAATTGCATTTATTAGGAACAATGTGTGAAACCTTCCATTCCGATGTCTTCCCCGCGCGATGTTGCCTCCAGAATCTGCCCACATTTTGAAACGAACATGTGGACCTGTCCTCCGTTTTTGTATTCAGTGTAATTGGCTAGAAACGGGCATTTCGAAGAGTTACGGGGCATAAAAAATCCACTATCTATAGCGAATGGTGGAATTTGGTCAATTCTCGCTGTATCGCAGTCATCTTAGAGGAGGTCTAACCCTCATCTACAAAACAATTCACGTCACTGGTTGCTGGCATATCTCCGTTTACTAAGCAAGGATGAACGCCCAACGTGTCAACCGCTCAGAATGGATTATGAAATTGGCAGGTAACTGTGAAAACAGAAAGGCTTGACATTTAGGGTCTGCCCAAACTAGAACACTAGTAACGGATTGGAGACTTGAAATGCTACTCGATCGGCGCATACATGAGAGACCATCTACCACTTTCCTGTTCACCCTCCCGGCTCACTTCCACATATCACTAAATTTGCATATTCGAAAAAATGTTATTTCAATGGGTTACAATGTTCGTTGCTGATACGATTGCCCACCAGTAGCTTTATTCAATTTTTTACACCTGTAAGCCATCTAACATTTTCTTCGAAGAAGTACAAAGAGAGGAACACAACCAATTCATAACCTATTACAAAGTTAAAAGACCATTAGACACGGGAGAGAATTATTTTTGAAGGTTTATAAGTTTCCATACTTCCTACATATGCTTTTCGAGCGAATCTTATTCACTCAGTGTCCCCTAGTTTCCGTTGGTTCCGGCCAGAATCAATCAAACTTATGTAATTGGAAAGCTGAAAAGGTGTCCGCCGAGAGATCTGAACCCGAACCGTCACACTCGGTCTCGCGACGCCACCCGTTACAATATCACACCGCGAGCGGCGGCCAGCACATCAGTTTCGGCTGTTCCTATGCCTAATTATCCGATGCCAAACTATCGTAAAGTGGATCTTTTCTATATATCCCCATAAGCTGATTACACTGAATACTGGCCTGAAATCTCTCACTGTTGCACGTAATATATTTCGCATTGATATCCGAACTTCTCTTTTGTTTATCTTATGCCGGCCCACTTAATTGTTTACGCTACCGCATTATTAACTGATACTTGTTGACGGTTATTTTTAATGAACAGAGTTCACTTGGTGGTAAGCTGCTAATCATTAATTGTTCATGCACAGAGCCAGTTTGGCCTGGATAAACCTCCAACGACCCGTCTTGTTCTGCCCGAATCAAGGGGTTTACGGCTGCTCCGAAAGACTGCGTATACTGCGTATAACAGTCTAGTTTCTCTGAAGAACGGAACAGTGGTTTGGCAGAGCACATGGGGCTCTAGATTCACACGCATTCACAAACATCACGGTCCATCGGGCACAGACTGCCAAAGTCATAGGTAAATACGGGTGAACAATTAAGTTGGCCTGAGAACTGCATTCACCTGTGGTTGATATTCAGGCAAATGCCAACAGTCCACTAAGCGATCACGTGACCCCGTTAAGACCAAACTGGTATTGGATACGCACGGATGCGTATTTCGACTTCAAATGTGAAGCGTTGCGAGCACTGTCGTGTATAAAGTACAGGTCAGAGTCTCGATGGTTGCAACAATTGTAGGTAGCCACTGCGCATGCAAGTGGATTGTTTCTGGATACTGAGAAATTAGTTTACGGCTTTTAAGAGTTGGTGAGTGGATTCATGAAAACTGGCGTACCAACGGAAAAAAACCACGTGACTAGATTGAAGGGGTCTTCGTTCAGAGGAATCATTGTACCCAGAACGTTCTGAACGCAAACCTCACAGAAGTTACCTGATAGCCTAATGATTGAATGCTGCTGAAAGTCGGCACTGTGTCCACCTCGAGGAAAGGGAATGGTGAGCTTTAATTGGAGAATACGGCATACATGGCGGCAGTCTCATTACCTCCGAATTTTGTTTCAATATGGTTCAGTATGTTCCAAAATCTATTCAAAGCGTGCGCGGTATGTGTTGGGGCTGTTAAATATCCCCAAAAACTGTCCACTTAACCCGTAATTAACATTTATTACTTTTTAAAACTCGAATTCCTCTTTTTCGCGCCACTATTGCACCATCAGTCTCATTTCTCGCGCCGATTTACATACTGGACGCTAATTCGCTGATTTATGACCTAGGACGCTTTTCATGCTCTTCATTAAACATTATTCACAACGTCGCTTGATGAGCTATAAATAAGCAAGAGCTGCGCTTGTAATTTTTCTTCGGACTAAGACAGTAAAAGCTCTCATCCTGGAGACCGGTGTTTTTCCTTCATAGTCTGCATGGGGATCGGCTCTTCGGAGTTACAACAGCGCGTACAGTATTGTTGCGTCGTAGGGGTCGTTCCATCTCAATTGTGTTCGCTCGGTCTCTCCGTAATATAACATTTTCGTAGGGATCGTTACAGCTCGATTGCATTCGTTCGGTCGTTCCGCGTTATAATAATGAGGTTCTATAGAATCAATATATGGTCACAGTTTAAACTGAATATAGCTAAGGGTAATAAACGACCACACTCGAAAGCGCAATTCCAGTAGGTTCTGGCAAACGAAGTCGATTGTTGGTTTAGTAATAATCAACACCACTCAGAAGAGTATTGTAAACTGACACGAAGACAGTCGGATGTATGAATGTAATGAAACAGCTATAGGTAGTACGTTGTATCTCTAGATAGGAGAATCAGAGGGATCATCACTTTTCAGGTAGAATGATTAGTTCGATGTACTACTCGGAACTTCATTAGGCATTTAGCCGCTTCTTCCTTTGTCAGCCAGTATCCACTTATCGTCGCAGGTTGATTCAGTTCAAAAATGGATTTGCGCCAATTCGGATCAGCGCCAATGTGCAACCCTTTATCCTTCCCAGCTTCTGACCGTCTGCCAATTGACTGAGCACCCAGTAATTCGACTTTTTTTTATTTTTCCTACTAGAGTCGAGTGACGAAAAGCAGTTATTTCAATATCCTAGAAATTGCACACTAAATCCCACACTGGTGCTTGTCAAGAAGCTTGCACTAAGGCTTTTATTTTTGTCCGTTTGGGACAATTACGATTCTTGTTGTGTCCGTTTTAAAACTCCACATTTTAGGCAAGAAAACTTCGAGTCTAAGCCGCATGTACGATGCTTAAAAATGTCGTAACATGAACCGTCATCCAGCGAGGATTCACGTATGAGTTATTTCAGATATCTGTAATAATCGAGTTGTTCATCGAAGGAAGTATGTTACTAACAACCTAAAAGTACATGGAAATAACTTGAGCGCATGAAGATCTGACAATTCCTTTTTTAGTCGTAGGTCTTTACTGGTTTTCGGTTAGCCCACGGGCTGTGTAGAGCACAACCCTCAGATGAAATCTTGTGGAGTGAGTTGTACTGAGTACAACCGTCTAGAAATATGTAGGACAGTTTCAACTCGGAAGAAATACTCGGTTTGACCAGTGTGATGTAGACGGAAAAGCCTTCCGAAAGATAAGTTAAAAGTTGGATAGTTGAAACACTGAAGTGCTAACTTTACTGGGGTGTGCGAAAACAGTGTTCCTCTTTTAGCCTAACGGTAATGAAGCTGGTGGTCAACTGATGTCGTACAATACCAGATATGACTTATCTACAGCGAAACAATCAGTAGGTATATCGGAAAAAGCTCCCTAGTATCCATGAGCTTTGTGTTATGTGAGCAGCATTTTCAATTTAATAGGCCTCACAC
Source organism: Paragonimus westermani (assembly GCA_008508345.1). Classification (NCBI taxonomy): domain Eukaryota; kingdom Metazoa; phylum Platyhelminthes; class Trematoda; order Plagiorchiida; family Troglotrematidae; genus Paragonimus; species Paragonimus westermani. Next base: position 42,975 of record QNGE01003216.1, read on the forward strand.
ATCCGGTGCCAACATTTATCCCTAAGACGGAAGAAATCTCAACAAAATGGAGTGTTAAAAAATATTCAGGGGTTTGAATGCTTCAAACTGATTACTCACGACAGGGTTGTGACAAGGATATGTATTCCATGCCTGGTTGCTAGTTCGGCTACCCAAACAGGGCATGCTATTGGACTGTTGAATTGTGCATGTGCGGGTCTGGATGCTTTATTCGTATCATCGGATGCGACGCCTGGGCCACTAAGCCTAACGAGCATGCATCTTATCGTCACATTATATGCCTAGAGCCTGGGTTGCAATCTGACCCACCATGTAACTTGACTACTTGAGGTGCTCTTACACCAACCCACCTGTTTCCCCACCGGCTAAAACCAGACCTGCTTATGAAATGGGGTTTGGCCTCTATGTGGGTCCTATCTTTGTAGTGAGGACAGACGGTTGCACCATACTAACACCACTATTCAGTAGCAGCATGGATCGAAATGATCGCGGGACAAATACGAGAGAAATACGGGAAGGATCATTGGAGGGCAGCATCACGTGGAATGGCTTTCACCACACGACGGAACTGAGACACAGTGTCCAAAGCGACTGGAGCATCCTCAGACGAGTGTGGTGTGCAAATGAGTGTTTCTGTTAGTGGTCCCGTTAAGACGCATAAGTCGTGTATTGGTTTCCCCGAATAAAATACTTCTGTGCCATCCGCCTTCTCGGTTCATAACGGCTTAAAGAGAGAATCACTGAGGATACATCAGAGCTATATTTACAGTTCAAACATTGTTGTCTTCCGCGTACAAAAGAAGGGGGTTAGGAGAGGTTACTCCAAACAAACACCACTCTGATCGCTCAACGGCAGCCAGCGTACCGTACTCAACGATCGAAAGGACCACATGAAACATCTACCGCACGCAGCAATAATCGGAATGAGTCGTCACTGTCTTATTCCCTCAGCCCCCGGGATGGGTTAACCTTTCATTACCACGTGAGTCGGATTCCGGGTAGACCCCTCAAGAAAACCTTTCACTTTGTTGCCTCGCAGATCAGGCCTGCGAGTCAGAGGCTACAGGTAGGGTGCATCAAGGAGACTCTATTTTCCTTTGACACACAGATCAAACCGTTGAATCAGAGACTTAATCTGAGATTTCAAATGTCAATCAGAAACACACATGGACGCAATAAATTGTCCGTCGCGACATGGAATGCACGTATGCTACTGGATCGGTGCAGCACCCGACGGTCGAAATGCCATACCACACTGATCGCCATGGAACTGAACGGATACGGCATCGATGTCGCAGCATTGAGTGGGATAAGGTCTACAGATCACGGTTATCTTCAAGAAGCGAGTGCAGGGTACGCGGCGGATCATGTTCAGAACGGTACGTGTTACGCAGTCGCTGACCGCATCAATTTTCTAACATCAGGCGAACCGCACGATAACAACCCTCGATTCCCGTCCATGCACCTACGATTGGGTCGAAGTAAGTCTGTTACACTGCTTAGTTTTTATGGTCAAACTATGTATCACACCGATGATATAAAGGACCAGTTCCTACGACCGGCTGTCGGCCACAATACATTTGAGACCAATGACCGACCGTTTGTTCTGAGTGAATTCAACGCACGAATTGGGCGGGATTCGAAGGCCCGGCGGAAGTCATCGGACTCAATAGATTTAGTGTAATCAACGAGAACGATGATTTTCTGCTCCACCCGTGTGCTACCCACGGGTTGGTTATCACAAACACTTGAGTCTAGCTAGATGCGAGCGATACCACGACGTGTACTCATATACAAAGCTGTCACCACTATTTGCTTGGTGACGTGATTGTGGGATAGTGACATTCGCGAAGTGCGTATCACGCGACTGATGCGCGGCACTGAACATAGCATAGATCATAAGCTGATCAGGACCACAGTCTATTCCTGTCTACAGAATTGTTTATCATAGATCAGTTGGACAGCGGTAGAAACTAGACGTTGAGCGATTGCAGAACTCGAGGGCGAGGACTACTTTTCAACGTGCAGTTACCGTTCCTCTGAAGTGTGTTCTCGTATTCACTACCCTCAGACGGTACGTGGCAACACCTTAAGAAATAAATCACGGCAGTAGCCACCCACCCAATCAACAGATACTCCGCGCCAGAAACAACCGGACTGGTTCGACAAAAGCAATGCGGTTATGTCTAGCTCGATACGAGATAAAAATGCAGTGTTTGCTGTTTACACAATGCATCTTGACAATGGAGCCAATAAAGCCACACTACGGAGTGTTCGCCAAAACTCGGCAAACGTTTCGCGAAATCAAGGACGAGTGCTGAAAAATGCAGTGCTACGCTGACCGCCGACAAATCGTCCCGCTGCCATCAACTGGGGAACCGTGAATAACCTACCACAACGCGTCAAAGACTTGTTGGCTGTCGTCCCGGACTTAGAAGTGTGAATAACTATTGTGAAGATGTGAAACGGAAAAGCTGCAGGTAAAGATGGGAAATTCTGAAGCACGGCAGCCTAGCTGTGGAACGTGCTTTGCTCCAGTTAGTTTACTTTACGTGAATGCACGAGACAGCCCCTCAAAAGTTCGGGAATGCCCTGGTCGTATTTTTGCCCAAATTAAGAGTAGAAGGCAAAACGCCGTTAATTATAGAGGCATTTGTTTGCTGAGCTGCGCTAGAAAAGTGCCTGCAAGAATCCTGCTGAACCGGGGCAATGCGGAGGTTTTAGAGGCCAACGTTTCCGAGTAGCAGTATGAATTCCGGGAGACCCGCAATATGACTGACCTGGTGTTTGCTGCCGACGGATCTAGAAGTTCGAACAAAACCGTTAGAACACGAAAACTGGCAGATGCAAGCATTTCGCATTGACTCGGGAGTACCAAATTTACAATCACATGAAACGGGTTTGTTATATCGAGCAGAATAGTCTTGCGAAGGAATTAGACTTGATCACATCTACATTGCAATCTAACGGGTATCCAAAAAGGTTCATAGAAAGGCGTAGTAAACCGAAACCACCTCCCGAACAGGTGGTCACAGGGAAAAAAAGGTTTATNGATCTCTCTGTGATATAACATTTTCGTAGGGATTGTCACAGCTCGATTGCATTCGTTCGGTCGTTCCGAGTTATAACATCACCTGAGCCTAGAAGCGCACCAACCTCGATGATATCTACCGTGTCTATTCCAGAAGGTTATATGCTTCTACTGGATCAGCTGATATGAACAACGGGGCTTCACCTTTTGCACAGGGTTATATAATTGGGCAGTCTTAGTAACCAAAGTTAGTCCACTTATATGGTCAGTGTGAGGGAGGTTAAAGTCACCTAGGACGGTAGTAAGATATACCCCGATTTGAGAGGTTTGTTTGATAACGTTGTACATTCCAAATTACAATGAGGCGGGACGAGATAGGCTGACAGTTAAATACAACCTTCGAAAGACAGCAGGATCGGATCTTCATCTAGACCTGCACGTAGCACAGTCCGTGTATACTGTTAGGACTCTACTTTACTGGTAACTCGGCAGAGTAACCAAATACGTGAAGCACCAGTCCTGTTTGCATTGCACTGATAATTTTACGCTTTCTAAAATCGATGTTTTTGCAAATCTTGCCGAAGGTACCCTGGGACCGTGCTAACTCTCAGATGAGTTATGGGTACTTCCTGAACTGAACTGATTCGTTCGGAATTGGCACCGACTGCGTGGATATTGTCTAGATATTCCTGTTACCTGGACCATACTTGCAGCTATGGAAAGTATACCGATCACAGGATTTCCATGTTCAAACAGGTATGCTTGCGTGAGCTGTAGCACGGGTGAAAATTTTTTTCACATTGTACACAACTTGCGAAGCACAGGGGACAACAGCTCTCTTACAAAGCGGGTGGATCACAGTTCTCTGGGTGGGGTGAATATCACATGCGGAGACTTCAAATATATCCTACGCTTAATTGGGCCGATACAACTTCCAATTAGCATGTCGTGTTTGTGAACGATTAACGTGTCAATGTCTGTTAACTATCCTACATTATGCATGACTGCGTCGTATGCTCGCTCATATCGATAGCTTTCACAACCAATATACTGAATGTCAGGTTTTATTTTAAGGGGACTTCTGGGTAGGTACGTCGGTGCCGTTGACATAACTTCCTCAGAGACCGGAATAAGTGGAACACGGATTGGTCGCACGAGCCTGTCTAGGTTAGGTTTTCTAACCTAAGGAAGTGTCGGTGTATTCTTCATTTCTAGTGTAACATAACCAGCAATCGCCACCGCGATCGACCACCTGCTACTCGTTGAAAGCATAGCATGTCCACTTTATATGGTTTAATGCACAACGAGTCAATACGAAACGCTTGCATCTGCCAGTTTTCGTGTTCCAACAGTTTTGTTCAAACTTCTGAAGAGAATGAACTGTTTCAGATCTAGAAGTGTCGAAAAACGAGACCAGCCGCAGTATGCGCTCTTCGTGAATTTCATCACGGGTTTGTTTGCAAGAGTCGTGAGGCACTGTGGGTGGTGCTTGATAAGCTTGTATGTCCAGGTAATTTCGTTAATACGATTACAATATTGCATGTGGGCAAGGAAAAGGCCTTATCGTGAGGATCGACTTCTATTGATCGTGACACTATGACTGACGTGAAGCAGGGTCGTGTGTCAGCTCCAACCCTGTTTAGTTTGTACTTGACTACAGTCCTAATTCATCATCAACATCATAGACAGCAATACATCAGTGGTTAACACTAATGCTTAACTGCCACACAACCATGAAGAAACAGCAAACCCTATATAGAAAGAGAGAAGGAAAAAGAAGGGGACGGGAAGGGACCTAACTACTGAAAATGACTACGTC
>QNGE01003216.1:51285-64576 GCA_008508345.1 Paragonimus westermani
CGCCCAGACCTAGACAGGAGAACGATTAGGGTTCTCAACCAAAGCCTTTGGCTCAAAAGCCTGTACCGCAAGGCAGCGGGTGGGTGGCGGTGTACCAGAAATGGTACGTTTTTCAGGAAGAGATGCCAACCATCTTCCAACCCCCAACCTGGAGGACCAGGAGACTGTAGTTTGTCAGACCTCTACCTGTTGGCCTGCCTGGTATGAGTAACTCTGTCCAGTTAAGCCCAAAAGGTCATAGAGATGCGCAAGCCGTCACACCACGTCAAGGTCCAGTCTCACCGTGACGGGCAGTCCTAATTAGTTACTTTTCAGAACACAGAAGACGATTTCGAAGTTGAATACCACATGGATGGCCGTCTGCTGAATATTCGACGATTCGGCGTCCCAAGCAGGCTACGTACTTCAACGATGCACACGTTTTTCGTCGCAGATGATAGTGCGCTATATGCACGCAGCAAAGAGGAACGTCACGACTAACCACGGATTTCATAACCGCGGTATCCACATTTGGTTTCGATATCAACACAGACAAGACACTTTCTTTTTCTAAGCCTCCTCCGAGAAGACGTGTTATGCCTCCACTTGGAGTCCGTGTTAGTGGATACACTGTGGATTGCTTCACAGACATCTGCCACTTGGTTAGTAGTCTGTCGAGAGATTGGTCCGTGGACTGCGAGTCACGAACTCGTACAGCAGAGGCTAGTGCTGCTTTAGGCGTCTTGAAAGACGTGTCTGAAAGAACCACGGCTTGAGGATGAGAACCAGGCTGCTTGCCTAGCACTCCATAATGCTGTCTACACTGTATCAACGAAACGTGCGCTTTCCGGGGCGCTTCCATGTGCAATGCCTAGGGCACACCTTATATATTCGGTGGTCGGATATGGATACGAACATTGAGGTACATCAGAGAGCTGATACGAACAAGACAGAAGCCACGTTGATGCTGAATCAGCTTGGTTAGCAAGGTCACGTCTGAATGGACCTCCGAAGGCTCAATGAACAACAGTTGCGTGGCCGTGAATTGAAGCGCACATAACGCAAATAGGTGCCATAGTTCGTGACGACTATAGGACGTTGTGATGAATGCGACCGCGAATGTAGTGGCTGTCTCAGATCATTAGGTCATCAACATATCCCAGTACACCGTCAATGAAACAATGATGACTTTAGGCTCAAGCAGGTAAATCACTCACTCTCCTTTTCAGAAACCGGGCTCATCTGGCCTTCCAACCATTATTTTCTTCAGCTTTGTTGTTGTGCTTTATTTGTAATATCTTCTTTGTTTTCCAGTACAACAATACATTTTGCTTTTCGTCTTCCTCCAACCTAGGGTGCAATAATACGTACTCCCATACAGAACCACCACCTACCTATATCGCATCTTTGGAGTCTCTAACATTTCCAAGAAAGCGTTTCAGTTTCGCTCGAGCCTATAAACTGGCTAGCCAGAATTGGGCGCCTATACACAAAGGCTTCGACTCACACGCCTTCTGGTTTAACTCCTTCGAGTATACACTGGAACAGATGCCAGTGACCATGACATTGGGGCAGTACTCAAGCAAAAGGAAGGAGTAATCGAGTATGCCAGCAGAGTCCTGACTCCAACGGAGCAGAAGTATTCGACCTTTGAGAAGGAATGTTTGGAAATCGTCTGGGCACTGGACAAGTGGAGGCCATACCTGTTGGGTCAACAGTTCCACGTGGAGACGGATAACAAACCCCTGGAGTGGATCATGACTGCGAGGGACCCGAGAGGCAAATTAGCCCGATGAGAATCACGTTTACAGGAGTATGACTTCACGATCAACCATGTGCCTGGTTTGAGCAACTGCGTCGCGGATTTTCCTTCTCGACCGCAGATAGACGACGAACTCCCCAAAGTGACCTTTGGAGTCAACGGCTTAATAATGGAGCAGAACCCACAAACACTAGTACGCCTACAACGTCAAGATAAAGTCCTCCGGAAAATGATTGAAGCTCTGGCAAGAGAGGTGAAAATCCCAAAAATACTAAGGATGAGGAGCTGAAAATGATCGCATCCCAATGGAGAAGAGTTGGCTTAAACAGTGCAGGCTTATTGACATGGCAGCCTGGCGTTGGGCACCATCGCGTGGTAGTCATCCCGAAACAACTGAGGAGGAAAGTGGTGGCAGACTGCCATGAAATGGCACACACCGGATGCACTAGGACGTACGACACGCTGCAACAAAGAGCATGCTGGCCGAAAATGAAAGAGAATGTGACAGCCTACGTGCTTGCATGCTAACAGTGTCAGTTACTGAAAGGCGACAATCGGGGAGCCCAACGGCCCTTATAGCCAATACCAGTCTCCGAAATCAATGAACTCTGGTCGATGGATCTTATGGGCCCATTTCCACTGAGCACCCGCGGTAACCAGTACGTTCTGGTCATGACAGAACACTCTACCCGTTGGATCGAAGCGACTGGCGTTCCGGATCAGAAAGCATCTACGGTTGGGGACATGGTGATCGAGCATATCGTAGCAAACCACGGTGTACCAAAGACGATCTTAACAGACCAGGGACCATGCTTCGAAAGCGAGGAGATTCGAACACGCATGCAACAACTGGGAATCAAACGCATCCGAACGACGCCATATCACCCACGAACGAATGACCCAACTGAACGTAACAACCGAACGGTCAAAGAATGGTCATCAGCCAAAGGAGAAGACTGGGAGTCTGCGTTGCCACTGGTGTTATTGGCCTACCGGGCGTCTGTGCAGGCGAGCACGAAGAAATCTCCATTTCAATTGATGTACCGCAGAACCCCTCGACTTCCGGTGGATCAGGACATTGGGGTATGGTCAGAGTGTATTGATTCCACTGAAGAATTGGTTGCCAAAAGAGAAAGAGAGCCAAACGAAATCTGAAAGCATCGCAGGCACGCACAAAGGAGCAATCCGCAAGGCAACGGTTCGGCAAGACCAGAATGTTCAACCTAAGAGAACGGGTGAAGTATCGAGACCATCGGAACACGGGTGCCAGCGGGCCAGGATCAAGAAAACTTTGCCTAACTGGAAAGATCCGTAGTTGGTAATATCCAGACTGGGCCCAGTATACACGATCAAGAAGGACGGCGAGACAAACCGAGTGCACGCCAGTGAGTTAGCAACGTGGCACGAGAAGCCGGCGCGACGAACCAGAAGATGAATAATCCGGGAGGAAACACCACGTCGATCGGAGAAGATTCGTCGACAAATGCGAAGGAACCAAGGAACCTCAGAAGGGGGAGAAGTGTTGTAGAACAGGCAGTTTCGTTGTGAGTAGTATACTACCCACAAGTAGTGTGTTACCCACAGGCGACATTCAGGAAGAAGAGGACAAGCCCCGAACACGACGGACAAGAAGAAACTATCGGAACAGTGTGCACGTGCTGTATGAGAACTTTCACCAAGGTGAATGACCACGTACTGTCACCCAATGCATGGGAGTGCATGTCTGTCGTGCAAATGATTATTAGAGGGTAACACGAGTATTCCTAATGACGGAATCACAAATGTTTATATATACATAGGACAACAATCGGAATAAAATCCTCAGCGTTGCGAAAAATAGGCCGAAAGTATCCATGGTTTGGAATTCTACTGGCATGCCCAATGAGAAATACAGGAATGGTTCATCACAGAGGTCTTCAGTGAAAAAAAACTGAATAATTAATACTTCGTGGAAGCATATTACATCAATGCAGCTGAAACAAGCTCTCTACCGCTTGGAGATGATTCAGGAAGTGAATCCAACCTCACAATTCCACAGAGGAAATAAGAGGTATAATAAAGAAAATGTACAAACAGAGAGACATTTCCAAAATAAGGATTTAAAAACCTCCGCTCTGCGATAAAGGCACATGAATAGCAAAGCTCCAAAAGTGCTAATGAGTACAGAGAAATAAAATGCAATTCACTCATGTACAAGGGTGCACAACACTATTTCGCAATTCGAAGTGAGTTTTGGTTCATAACGGTGCACTTCGAAGTAGCCGTCGGTGTAATTAGGTTTCGATAATGGAAACGCAGAAACATTGCCTCAGATTTACACCAAGTTCCGGAAAAAGAGAACAAGTTAATTAAAAGAGTGACCAACTATTTCAAAAATACTAGTAGTCAGATTAATTTTCTGCATAGCATGCACTTCTGATCAGCACTGATGGCCAGCTTAACTGAAGACAGTCTATTCTCTCCACTCTAGCACAGAAGGAATGTGACGTTAAAAATGCAGATCCCTGAGAATCAACAAAGAATGCAACTCAACTTTGTTTTATTCGTAACCTGTTATGAGTTTGAGTAGGACACTGTGGCTCGAGCTCCCACTAATCACAACAATGACGAGGAATAGTATCGAAGAAGAAATACTGCCGGAAATGATGGAAGGCATCGGCACAAAAAATAAGCACAACTATAAAGGCTGGGAATGTAGGAACACCGCAGATTGCGACACGTTGCTATGTTAGATGGCGTAGTTACTAAGTCATTAGAGCGAGCCCAATGTCCTTAACCTGGATGGGGAAACCCACCGATCTCAGTCAATGAAACAGCTAAGGTCTTCACATCTCGTGGCGACATTGTTGCCTGACCATATCGCGGTCTTATCCGAACACCAGTCTTCTCGGCGAATAAAGTTCGGTATGATAAACACTGTTGATACACGGAACATTCCACTTCCCACGTTCCGACTCGTTTTATGCGGCCTTCATGTCAACTCATGGTCACAATTATGTAATCAAACATGCAGAGTCCATAACGTTCAACACCAAACCACTATTCCATCTTCATCTTCCACTATGCTAGACAGTCTGTTCGAACTATCAAGCTGGTCAGAACCATGAAATCTGTCTCTCTCCGCTGTCTTCGATTATGACCGCCCCTTCTTCCATGCAAATAATGAACTCCTACTCCGAATTCTTCCAGTTAAGTAATTGGAGATGGCTTTGAGTGACAAAGTGACATGTCGATGTTGCCTTCATCATAGTCTGGAAGCTAGCTTTTTAAGCCAAACTTTTGAAGTCTCTTTCGGCTCCATTATACATCACTCAATTGGCTGATTTATCAGCGCATGCATGCCTTCTCATTGATTATTCTCAATAGATTTGCCCCCTGGTTTCTTAGCGAGACACTTGGAATTTCCACAAGATCTGTGAGGCATTTATTACGTTGTAATGGTAGTTGCCGTTACGGAACCTGCTACTTTATTTTTCACCATTATGTCACAAGGTGAAAGACTTTTGGAGCAAAAATCCCATCTGTTCATCCATCCCATATGACCTAACATACGCTCCATATACGGAACTCTTTGAATGTATCTTGTATCACCGGCTAGATCCTGCATTTATGCATATACACCCGGTCAAAATCTTCCGTTATTCCCTATAAGCTTATTAAGTTGGTTGTCTCATTTTTTGAGCAAACGAATGTGCAAAAGTTGAAAAGTCCCCACTGAGAGTACACAAACGGTATTATTTATCTGATTTAGTTGACGGTCAATGACAAACAACTGTGGCAAGGAAAACAACCTCAGCATTCACATCATCCACTGACACGGCGATATCTGACCGTTTGGTTTGCATCAGAAAGGCAACTGGCGCACCAAAAAATGTATCCCTGGAAGCGTCCGAGAAACCGCCTGTTGGAACGGGGACCGGTATGAAGAAAACGACGCTCTCCTGATTTGCACTTATAGATTCTAATAGAGGTACTGAGTCGGGAGAACCGTGGGCGGTTATTCATCGGGATTCAATCACGTGAATATAGTTCTTCTTTAGAACTCATTACAATCCCCCATTCCGGCCACACTGTAAGATACAGCTTCAAAAAGAGTCAAAACCTCAAAGAATAAACGCTAGGACCAACAATTATTAAGAGATCAATTAGGTAAATAACGGTCATATCTCTTGTTACACACCCGTTTCTATTCAAAGCACGATGTTCCATTCCACATTATAGCCGTTCACCTTAGTGTATTACAACACCCACGTTGACACGTTGGACACAACAAGAATGTGATTGGCCTAAGTGATCCAAAGGAATAGCCATTCTTAATTAGCTCATTTCGCATTGATTATGTTGACCGAGGAAGCAGCATAGATTCGGGATATCAACGGCTTTGCATATTCTGAACGGGATTAGCGATCGAAAATGAGTGCAAAACTTCTGATTCGGTTGCTCAGAATCCATCAAGCTGCGGGCGTGAAAGGTTGCGAGTGGTTAGGGGTGTTTATGACTCTTATGTCCAATATGAGTGAGTCTTGAGATCGTAGTAGATTCCGCCTATAATGTGAGAGCAAACCAGTGTGAGAAAACATTCTTATTAATCCTCTAGCTCCCGTCTGGACACTACTACAGGATAGAGTAGTCAAACCAAGAACTGAAGCGAATGATAAGGCAATATGCCTAGACGGAATAAATCACTAACTGAAGATTGAATTAACAGCCTATACGAACCGACTTTGCTTTACATTACCACAAGACAAACGTGCTAGGAGCATTCAATGAGCCACAAGCAAACTAATCTAATCAGTCAGACGTGTGGATGCTGGCTGCTGTCTCACTGAACAGGAACGTTGAATTCATCATACTCAGTGGCAACTGATAGATACTGGAAGGTTTGCTTTAATTGATAACAGAAAGCACGAATAAGTACCTCACTTTTTTGTCCGGATTCAGCAGACAGAGTGATATCAAACCGCGTCCAAAGTGGCTTAGGTGGAACCAAACGAAGGACTCCAGACGAACAGTGGCGACAGAGAGCACACATCAATCCGAGGAACTCCACGCAGCTATCACTCCAACAAAGGAGCGGTCGAGTAAAATGAACAATCTGTCGTAACCCATTTGGCCTCCGAATGACAAAGCGGTGTGAATTCTGAAAGTCAGATATGCCGTTAGAGATAGCAAGTAAAAAACCAGCTGTTCACCTTACCGGGAAAAAAAGGTATTGTGCTGAATAAGATTAAGTGATGAGCGCACGGGAATATAAAAAAGGCTAAGACTTCTGTGAATCATCATTCAGTAAACAGCGATTACGTATCAAATGAAGAATGTGATAAGAAAATAAACGGTACTGGTCAGATCTGAACGATTGTGTTTTATACCGAAGTTAACGAGGGACGTTCAATATGTTGTCGATACAGGCTAACTAAGCAAAAATTCATGTAGAACATATAATCAAACATTCGTCCGTAATCCAAACGGTCCCACTTGCATTTTTGAAACCCTAAAGACTATTGGTTTACACACGTTGGTTACTAAAAAATACTTCCTATGAGAAAAGATTGAACAACCGCTTCAAAACGAGTTAATAGAAGTTGCTTCATTTAAACTGTCTGGTGTGGATCTCACGATATCGTGGCGATGAATGTTATAAGATTTCGATCGGAAGAGGAAACCGGGTCTTCACAGCCCACGCTCCTCGAACACCTGTGGGATCGTAGTGAAAAGTGAAGATCATGCAGGAAGAAGCAACTGCTCTCAACAAATAGATACTCAATGAATTACGGACTCATGGCTCACGAGGTTGAAACGAAATAAGTTCTCTCCTTCAAACATAGTGCTACCGATAACCATGATCGTTTTTATGTCTCGATCTGGACATCCTGAAAGATGCTGAGTCCACCTGTCGCTCACAGTGTTGCAGCCCTACCTTACACTGGTTGTCACTCAGAATTTGAGTGATTTTATGCCTCATAGCCAACGGAGTAAATAAGCCGAAGTATGCTATCACGAATAACTCGTATTATCCTTTCCAGTTTTGCTCCTATGCCATCCTCAATACCCATCGTTGGCAATCCTTCCCTTGGTCTCAGAACATGTATAGCTGACAGTCATAGCACTGTTCTAATGAATCCCATTTTTCACTGGTCCTTAACATCCAAGACTAGGACGTTATTCAATGTGAGCGCCCTCAATATCCGCACTTTGACGGCAGACTCATCAAAAGTCATCTGCCAGGTTCCGGGGGTTAGAATCTGTGATAGCGACCAGCGGATTGAAATAATGGCACATTCACTACCGGCTAAACATTTTCTCACCAGAAATAAGTTATGGGACGCTGCTATCGGTCAAACTGGCGATCGGCTAAAAATGAGTAGGCAGATTGGAATCCTGATAGCAGCTGCGCGCCGCTCGTCTCCAAATAAGATTATAGATGTCAAACCACCTACAACGCAAATTCGTGGAATCTTCCTACGGTGTTAAAGACTGATGGTACTGAGAAGAGGTAGCCGCTCAACTACCGTCCACCAGTAACCTCTACATAGAGATGTGAACATTAACATCGGTCAGACTAAGCATAAATACAAAGGTTCAAATAATATTAAGCGGGGCAGATAACGGATGGTAGCACTGAGTACAGGTTGTTCTTGACAAGCACCATTTTCACACAGCTGAAACAAATGCTCAACAAGATGTCCTCCCTAATCTGATCAGGTTTGGTTCAAAGAAAACAATACAGCTATTTATGAACATGTGACCCAGTATAGGGCAATCATCACTGAAACGTATGCGTGGACAAGAATCACACGCTCATACGAAACAGATCAAGCCTGAATATGACCAGATAACGTCCCCAAAGGTCACAACCGATGAGAGCCGAAAAAGCGACTTGACACGCGTTGGCGTAGGTTTTCGGAAAAAACTGGAAGACCCGATCAGTCACTCCATTCCCCTAAGGCTTAACTTCTACGAAGTTTAACTGTCACAGGCATTGCAGAGAGCGGCAGCTGTTTAGGGGCAAATCAGACTACGGTAACAACACACACTAGATATCCCAGAAACCCTTGAAGCTACTGGATTCTAGGCAGAAAAATTGGACTCACAGGTGATATGAGCGAGGGGGAATCACCTGGATGTATCCTCCTGTATCATGGTAGTTGGCTAGCTAGTAGAAGGAGCTGTATTTCAATCGCGTAACATAAACCGTTTTAGCTTACTACTGCTACGGGTCCTAAACCACTTTGATGAAACCAGTAAGGAGACGTCCCGTACAACTACTTACAGAGAAAGAATTGGGCAAACTGGTTACGGGGAACACTTCAAGTAATGACTCACGGTGAACAGATCAAAGCAGCTGTAAAAACTTGCTGTGAACAAGTACATGACGAAGAGGCAACGTAATGTCGACAGGACTGTTTCGGTTATTACAATAAAACTTATAAACAACCGTTGCTAGATTCACTGAACCGGCGGGAGCCTAAAAGCAAGCTGATCAACAAATTCAGTAAAGATCATAAGTATCATACGATCTAACAACCGAAAAAGTTGAGGCGAACTTCTCAATTCGGGAAAGGCAGAAAAGTGATTTGTCACTCGTCCAGAAAATATGTGAAACCATATGCGGAAAAGATGACTCACTCATCACCATCCTGTCGCGCTGATTTGACAAACAAGCTAAACAGTTTAAGGAACAAAGCAGCTGACATCGACCGAACCATACAGATGCCGGAACACGAGTGGCCAGTCATTGTGTTCCAGATAGCCCTACGTCGTATACAGAAATGACCCTGAGGATTGGTATGCCGAACCGCAACAAGGTTGCTGGGTCGGGCTTCTTCTCTTTTCCTTTCTTCAGGGACATTAGAGATTCACATCAGAAATGACAAAACTCGCTCAGACGGTTCGGGAAACAGAAAAGACAGGCGTCCGTCAATAGGGAGCCCGAATTCCATGTGACAACCACAGAGGCATCAGTCTGTTTCGCCAACTACTTTAATCACCTTATATTTCATCAGCTAACTAAGTCCAGAGGACGTTAGGTAGATGGAGAGTAGGCAAGACTCCGACCTGGCGTGACTTGCGCAGATCACACTCTTACCTCCCAAGAGGCTTTGCAGCGTCCACACTCGTGAAGGCAGCCGACGGTCAGGGTTATATTAGATATAACGGTATCTTCAATTAGGTTCCTTGTGTCTTCCTCTAGCAGTGCCTTCTTCGTAAGGGAGTTCCATGGGAACACGTGAATCTGTTGAGATCTACGTATACCCATTCTGCGATTAGAGTGTGAACTTATGGATAACTCTATCGAAAGTTTATCACGTCTAGCGGTGTTTGTCAGAGACATCTCATCTCCCACTTTCCGTTCAATTCTGCCATGTACAAAACTAAGGAAGCTACATCTGAGCGATACAATGGGCGTGATGTTGAATTTTTCCTGGCGCTAGGTTGACCGATACAGATTATGCGGATGATATTGTACTGTTTAGCATCTCTGGAGAAGATAAACAGACAATAGTGATCAAGATGAATAGCCGGGCTGTGTTATGGATAATTCGCTACGTACCTTCAAAGTACACGGTTCCGCTTCAAGACTGAGGCATTGCCACTTCTGCGTCATTCACTGCAGACGCCCCACTTGAGACTGTGAACAGTTTCATTTACTTGCATAGCATCATCTTTTTAGTGTGTAACATTGCTGATGAGATATCACGGAGAGAAGCAAAGGCAAGTGCTGTCTTCCACATTCTGCGTCATCTGTGAGATCAAAATGACATCACACTATCGCCGTTTTGCTGTGATTCAGGAACATGGCTTGTTCGTGACAAAGATGTGAACAGCCTTGCTGTGTTCGACCATCGTTACCCATGACAATTAACCCATATCAATTGGGACGATCGCACCAGCAACGCGAGTGCCCGCTAGCGCGTATCTCGGATTGCCCAGGAAACGCAATCATTTGGTCCACTAATCAGGTCGCGCAAATTTGTGATGGTTGGATCGCATACGATACATACTAACTCAGCGCATTCTACGCCGAACACTAGTCACCAGGATCACCAACAGTTGGGCAAAAACGTGGGGTGGCCGAGCAACGACGCGGTTATGTGATAGGAAGATTGACTATTCCGTTGAGTGAAATGGGTAGGTGTCCCTTGTCCGGTTGGGGTCTTCGTGGTATTTTAAATCGTTGATTAAAGACGCTGTTCCAGATGACAATGTCGCGCCCAATAGCATGACTGTATCTACAACACTTCGAATTCTTCTGCATGGCCTCGCACTGCTCATTTTCATCCTATTTTGTAATATTTTCTCTAGGTCATTCCATATGTGTTGTGACCAGTGGCGACTCGAACCACGGTACTTTCCCGCCAGGTTGATGACCGCCAAGATTTAACGCAGTCGTGTTGTGGCCTGTCACACTGAAACTACTCAACAAATCGATACCCATGATAGACTTGTAAACCGCAAGCGTTTTTTTAACCTACTCATCGATATTGGTCAACGATAGCGAAAAACTAGCAAAGGTCGCATCCCATCTTCCCAGACGAATGTTGATAAATGATGACGCGTGAGTTGATTCAATGTTTATTCGCATTTAGAAAAGACACCAAATATTCCCGACTCCGTTATAACTGATTTTTACAACAATCGTGGTCTTCTGAGTTGCTGCAGCATGGGCAGTAGATAACACAGGAAAATGAACTGTTTTCTTTACTACATACTGGAACACAGCTGTTATGAAGAGCGTCGATCAACAATCGCCAAACTTCTCAACTCAGGGTGAGTTTGATGGGGTAGGTCGATCGATGCAGTTGGGGTGATAAGGCGCACAATGTTCGCGCGTTGCACGGATACATCAGCCTAGACCAGTGTCCCTAAGAACCACCAAACAGACTCCCCACCAAAAGTGAGATCTATCTGGGTGGCTCAATTTCTTATTATTGTGCTAATTGAGTACAACCTACGGTACTCACACAACCCAGGCATGGATCGACTTGTTGGTAAATAGATTGAGAACAGTACAACGTTGGGGGCAAGTTGTAATACTCTACGTTTCAACCACCTCATGTGACCTTCCTCAGGAGTGTTGTAATCGAAATCACATTAACATTGTTAAATGTCAAGATCTCCAGCCGTTAACAGTCTTACACTCCAGCGCCATCAACTGTATGACTAACAGGGTAAATTGAGCGAAGTGCCCCCGTCACACTAGTAGAGTGGTTAGGACCAACAACGTATGGTAATATGGTGCTGTTGATCGACTTCGTTATTCTGTTAGGGAGTCGGACTGGGTGTTGTTTCCTAACCCGTTCAGAGAAGAGTTTGGCCGTGCAGCTAGCACAACCGGTTCTAAAGGAACAAGTGAATGAGGCATGGGTACAACTCCCGATTGGGAGTGAATCGAACACAATGCATGGCGATAAAAAAGGAAGCCTGTGCGTGATAACTTTCGTTAGCACATCGTCCTTAGAGAGTATGCCGATAGGAACGGCTTTCCTCCCAGCCACATACTAATCTTATTAAACTTGATGTCGTACATTTTACATACTTTTCCGGATAGCCACTATGTGTACATATCGTGGATGAGTGCCAATTCTTCAGCAATGGTCCCATCCGTACATACTTTTACGGCTCTGCCCGTGCAGAACGACTGTTGAAGTGGTACCTTGATAAACTATGACCACATTAACCTGTCCGTTCTCTGTTTAATCCCCTGATGATATTAATGTGGTATATATATATATGTATATACATCACATTAATATCATATGTACATATATGTATATGTATACATATGTATATATATAGATATCTAGCCTGATGAGAGACCAACAAAAGCAAGCATTTTCGTTACACGGTGTTTTTATGGTCACCATCTGCCTAGCACATCGACTTATAATAATGAACAACGAAATCTAGGTCCGGTACATTGTTTTAGTAACTACCTACGGGATGCCAGATGGGCGGCGGGCAACGATGTGTACAAATGCTTAGCGTTGACTGCCACTCATTCCTGTAAACAACAGGGGCCTGGTGGAAGCACAGTTGAGTTTGGTGGATCAGGTGGGGAATGATTCTTACTGTTTGTTCTCTCTATACTGGGATTTGTCAGGTATGAGGTGTCACCACAGTCTTGTGCAGTTCATTTGACGAGTAGCCGGTGTTTGTCTCTCGTCAAGTTTGGCAACCACTATTATAAGCACGTTGCATTCAACCACGTTCGTAATTGTGCACCGAAACTCAACCAAAAAGGATTTCGACCTACGTCTGTGCGACGTGCCATTTGGCGGTGATTCAGAGAGGGAGGGCGCCAAGTATAGCAATGACGTGCACGATGCCTAAAACTAATGCTGGCTAAAAACAGCCTATGTTCGGCGCACGGTGAGACTGGACCTTGACGTGGTGTGACGGCTTGCGCATCTCTATGACCTTTTGGGCTAAACTGGACAGAGTTACTCATACCAGGCAGGCCAACAGGTAGAGGTCTGACAAACTACAGTCTCCTGGTCCTCCAGGTTGGGGGTTGGAAGATGGTTGGCATCTCTTCCTGAAAAACGTACC
>QNGE01003216.1:67561-84328 GCA_008508345.1 Paragonimus westermani
CACTTGCAGCTCGGTTGTGTTGTTTGCAAGGTGTAGGCACCTTGATACTGAATGTTTGAATAGGGACGTAGTCATTTTCTGTAGTTAGGTCCCTTCCCGTCCCCTTCTTCATCCTTCTATCTTTCTATATAGGGTTTGATGTTTCTTCATGGTTGTGTGGCAGTTAAGCATTAGTGTTAACCACTGATGTATTGCTGTCTATGATGATGATGATGATGGCGGCTTATCGATGCCCTCACTGTTAGTCTCCACAAGTGATCGTGTGAGTGGATTCCCTCGATGTGTGGTTCAGAAGTTCTACCACTCCGTTGGCACTCAGGTTGCACGGCAGGGTGCTCATTAGCCGGACAGCAATCAGTTGTCAAAATCCCATATAGCAGCCATCTCGCTATTGCGATTACGGTTTTATCGCCAAATACGAAAGCTTCAAGGCATCTTGTGGGAAAGTACCTTGCAATGACTGTGTACCTTTCGTGCTTTGGAACATCTGTAAGTGATCCCATTGTGAGGGATAACCAATTCGGAGCCGCGAGTACTCCAACACTCGATGAAATACACCAACGCGGTGATGGGACGTCTATAAGTCCAGATCGAGTGAATTGCGGACAACACGAGCGACTGTACGAGCCACTGCTCAACAAAATCTGACCTACGGGAGAGGCACGGCAAGCAAAAACTCATAACAGAAGGCACAAGTCACGCACACAAACCAGGGAGAAGTGCACATGAGTTGTGAATGGGAACCGCCGCTGTGTTGTGGGCTGGAATTCCGCCTCATAAACACGAGGGCGCACGTGGTATAGGAATGAGCGAGTTGAACAATAAAGATCGTGCGTTACTGAACAAATTCTTGCTACACCATCGTGTTGATCGCAATTTCAGACCCAAGTTGTAATAGATGTTGAACAGGCAGAAAGAGTGCCCTTGTGCATCCAGTAGTTTGGTCCAAATCCTGATAAACAGCGCTTTGAAAAAGAAGTGTTAGAGACCTAGAATATTCAGTGTTATTCGAACAGGTTGCTAACCATTATACCGAAGGATGAACGGACAAGAACGTGAGAATGTAGTTGCAAAAATTGCACGGATTTATAGCGATGAATAAAGCGGGGTACGACTCAGTGGAAAGAGAACGGAACAGAATCAATCTCGCAGAAAACAGTACGAATTTCGGTGATAGTTAACTTAAGCCATACTAAATGATCAAAGACATCAGACATAAATGGTGATATATAATTATTTTCACTACCCGAAGAGAGGTTAACTTTTACCTCAGTACCAGTTTGATCAACGCAAGAAACTGCTTGTGACCGACGGACACCAGAGATAACGTGGATTGCTGCATGACCGACAGACAAAACTGAGGCAAGACCCATCGCACAATTTGTACGACACCAAACAACCGCAACCGTAGCAATGAGCGCAGTTAGAAGGAAGCGAAATAAACAAGGTAGATGTTCCGGGTCGAACATTGGGGACTTTAGTATGCGTCCGGACATCCACTCATACATCAGCCAGGCGCACCATCTCACGAAAGCTTGCTGGCACCCGTTATCAGTATGGATTCTCTGATCCTCAGGTCCGCTAGCTCAGAAACCAACTGCTGAATCAGTAAGACGTACTTTACTTTCTTTGCATAAATGAGAAAATAAGTACACGGACTTCCTGTACAAAAAGGACGGGAAGTAAAATTCCGTCGCACTCTGGAAAATCTGAATTGGACAATGTAGGTAATGATGTGTCGTTTCCAGGGTCTACCCGCACTACGAGATCTTGGTGGTACACCAAATGCACTATATGACCGTCGTTCTATTTGACCCAAATACAAAGGGAAAACTCCGTACAGAGTCATCCTTCAACAACAGAGGTGAAACAAAGATTGGAGGCATTCCCACAAAATCTACTGTTACCTGGGAATCCCAGCATTCGACACTGGGTTTCATTGCATGATTCCTCTAGAACTCAATGAACACCCGTAGCGTGTCCGAAATTATACAGGCTGTTGCAATGCGATGTCAATTGTTAAATCGACTGGAGTGGAACAAAAGAGGTTCATCGAACCATGACGCACAGCGTTCCTCAACGACAAACGAGCGTAACACAATTAATAGCGGAGCCATAACCAGTGGAATGTCCTACCAGTCAAAAAGCACTCACAACTCATTGCAGCTCTCGCATTCCCATAGACTTTTCAGATGATTCTTGAAAAAAAGAAAGCATTGGAATTGAGTTCCGTTTTCGTTAAGTCTCATCAGTAGTGCATATCCTTGAAGACGATCTGTTTACATCCAGCAAAATCCCTATAAAAGAGGTGAATTGTCCCATCCTTGGCCGGGATTCGCGATTAACTCTAAGAAAGATAATCCTTGAAAATTTTCAGAAACACTGACTGGCAGACGGTAGAGCAGAAATTTGCTTTTTTCTTCTATTTTAGCTGGCAAACCGAAATTATTTCTCCGATTATCTGAAGTATTTTATTTGTGCAGGCGACTGAGAAAAAGTAGCTAGTGGCAATCGCCGACGTTCGCGCTCAACCATGAACAACGGATAGCAGCGGCAAGTAAGCAAAAAGTGGAAGATAATAGGTAATAATTGAAAATCCCCGTAGAAATCATTTTGGTTTCAGCGAACATAATTGTTTCCGATAAATTCTCATCTTTGGCTAGTACAATTATACATCAAATCAAGTAACAATAACGGAAGTCATTGATAGGAAATGGTACGAGGGTAATGCGACTGGGTATAACACAAATACGACTTGGTTGTGGTTATGCTCACAAGGTTTTAGGAAGTCAGTGTCAATTGGGGTGAGATGGGGGGCGGGATCAAATTGCTTCGTAAGCTGAGTGTACGTGTTTGGTCACGATAATCCCAAGGTGTGAACAATCTGATTTTGAACACACAAATCCGGTTGACGTAAACGGATTGCGACCGCCTCGGCTATAGACAAGATGCGTCACTTGATCTTTCGTGACGCGGCAGCCGGGGCACGATAGACAATGTGATCAGCCAAAAATGAGAATTTATCAAAAACAGTTCTATTCGCTGAAACCAAAATTGTTTTACATGACAATAAGTAACTTATAAGTAGACGATCTGTGAGGAACTTCAGGCCACTGCTTATCACATTTTGCGTTCCTAGCCGATTCCCAGCTCACTTGCATAAGGAACAGGAGTACTTGCGACTGCTATTAAGCAAAAAGCGTCCCCACGTTTTGATTGGCTAGTTTGTCACCATGTTGTTCCATGACCTTGCATTTAGCAGCTCACTCGTTTGAATCAGATACGGGTTCAACCGCAGCTAACCGCCGTGACTGGTTGGCGCTAGTTTGACCATAATTTCGTCTGTAGCAGCTTGTGCGCAAACACTGATTGGCTGAACCTTCTCGAATCAAGATACCACTCCAGTTCAAACTCCGTACTGCCAGCTTGAGTCAAAATCCTGGCTTTGGCGTGCAGACTCCTCTACCGTAGCCAACTTGCATGGTGAGCGCGTAGGCCTCCACGGCGTCACGAGTGATTCAGCTCATACGAGAAGTGGCTTTACAGCGAAGGATTCTCCCTTATTTGTATACATGTTCCCTGTCCGCATACACCAAATAGCACTCATTATCGAACATCTACAAGAATGTAATAACTTCACATAATCAGTTCACAGAAGTAGTTCTCGCTCGACATGGGACACAACACGAGTAAAGCACTCTTTCCTTGAAGTTTCTAACTGGAACTTACTTATACCTCTGATGGAAACGGTAATGCGTACATCAGCCGATGATTGTCAACTGGTATTTTACTGTCTTAGTGAAAGAGAACAAGCGAAGTCAGCAGTCAACAAAGCGTGCGGTACAACACATTTAGAACAAACAGCCCATAGATATGTATTTCGAAAGTTCGAAATTAGAGTGCAATCAATAGAAACATTTTCAAAGTTAACATGATTTGTATTTAGCGTTAATGAGAAGCTACAAGTAATCAAACGTATGTGAGACGAATATAACAGGTATGGCTTGAAAAAAACAAGATTGAGCATATATAAGATAGAGATAAGCGTAAAAACATGCAACGACGCAAATTGAGGTGATGGAGGAGAAGATGAGTAGAATAAAACTGTGACAAAGTGAGTAGATACAAAGTTTGGCGCGATAAGCAGGCGAATTGAAAACTAAACAGCTGTAGTTCATGCCCGACAGGTCAAAGAAGTCAATGAATGACAGGAAACAAAACACACGGAGACTAAAAATACGGACTCAGTTCCCATCAATAGCCAGATTCTTCGTAAGTTGGGTTGATTACTTTGGTGGTTGGTGATTCGAAAATCGGATTTTCCGCCATTTCCCAACGCATATTTTCACCTTGTTGTTCGAATTTAGCCAGTTCGCGGCGGTCGTCGATAGTGATGACAAGTTTATATATGAGTAGCAAGATGATACCACCAAGAACGATACCAGCAACTACTCCCAACACAATGTAAAGAATATTGATTGTTTTAGCGCATTCGCTTTTACGCATGATGTTTAGATCAACCTGTAATAGGGGCAAATGAAGCGTTCAACGATCACACTGAACAAAAGTTCATGGAAATTCGTCAATGCTCGTGATATCGCGCAGTTTAAACAGTTCGAGTTACACTGAGCCTAACAATACAGATAGGGGACGACGACTGAGAATCAATTCTGAATGAAGGAATATCAAGGTAAATGTGCACAATTTAAAAACAACCTGCAAACCCAGAGTGAATTCGACTGCACTACTTATCCTGTAATAAGGTTGGCATACAAAAAATCAGAAAACGCGGAAGGGTATATAATATAAGCATGCCATACAGATTAACTGACCTTTCTGTTGACATAAATGGCATCCGAATAACGATATGTAAAAAAAATACGACAACTGTCATCCGTGTATATGATGCACAGGTTAGAATCATCCTTCTGCTCATTGTTGTCGATCAGTTTCACCCGAGCTGTATCAATCACTGTACCGTTGCACGCAGAGCCACAAACTGCTGCGGCATTTGCATATTCTGGCGAGGTATAGACAACTTCCCCATTGGAGTGAATGGCTGGAGTGACGATGTTAGCTATAGGAGAAATGGAAGTGTCATCAGCGCCAGTCGTTTCGGATTTGTCAAATGCCTTTACGAGGGAATCACGTAGACATAGAACGCATCGCTCTACATCACGATCTGTGCACAGGGCGGATTCGCCACCTTGAATCTCATTGCAAAGGTGACCTGTGTAACCGCTGTTACAAAAGCACTGACCACAGTCACAGACACCACGACCGGAACACTTGGGACCCTGAATCAAAAGTAGAACATGACAACAGTAGACGGTAACATTTAGTACTTTTTCCATTTCGGACGCTAACACAAGTGAAAGTCGTTAACCGGACACCCGGGTCTGCACAGAGAAAGCTGGGTAAATCACAAAATGGCTGATTTCAGTGCAGTGACGACTTGTAATGTCTCGGTTCGAAGCAGAAAAATACACTACACAAAAAGCATTCAACGACAGGCTTTCAGTCGTCAACGGTTTCCAGCGCTGAGCACGGATTGGGGTATGTGAGTGAATGACATATACATTAATGACAGGCGTGCAGTCGACGCATCAGCTACAGTGATATGTTAAATGAAAGAAAATGAGGTGAAGAACTAGAGAGGTTTCAGAACCACTCTACTGACCAGCAATGAATGCTTCTAATTTTATTAGATATAAAGTACACTATAGGGCGAAGTAGAGGAAAGTAGTAGGCACTGGTTAGCCGGTACGAAACAGACCTAAAGAAACTTCAGGCTTTCGCTCTGAATATGCTACGCTTGTACGCATACACTCACTCTGTGGTATCAATTGCCTACAGGTGCTTGGTTATTTGATTTCTTTTCTGATTAACGGTTTTGACACAGGTACGCATGCTATGAGAAGCTTCGCCTGAATGCACACACCATCTCGGACATGGGACAAAAAAGTACACAGCGTGATCAGTAGGAATTTGAATTTTCGTGACCGTTCGTTGAGTGCGAAGTGGACCTATCATTTTTCTTCAGATGCTGCAAATGAGCCTCACGTAATGGTTTTGGTTTAGTTCCTACTTTGATTTCGGAATCAACAATCACACCTACGAAAATGGTTGCGGCTCAGTAGTTGGTGGAATCCAGAAGAGGTTATGCCGGAATGAAGTTGAGTGACTGAGCGGACCAGGATAGGTAGTCAATACTGTTGTCTTTTTCTGCTACAATGCCGAACTTGACAAAAATGAGTTGCGCCAGATCGAGAAATAGGCCTCACGTGTATGGCCGACCGAGGCACGCATAGTATGCAGTAAGTCATGTGAACAATTTGTAACGGGAAGTAAGCAACACGTAACAGAAAGTGTGAAACACATAAAGCTAAGGCGGTATCAAACCAAATCAATCCTAGAGATGCGGCATACATTTTGTGCTGTGAAAGTTCACAAGGATTTGATCGCAATTTTTGCATTCACACAGGCTATTCAAGCAGTCCCTTCCGAAAAGCACTACTAAGAGCATAACCTAAGTTCAAATCCCTGCTGTGGAGAGGTCATACATTACTGACGAAATCAGTAATTCCGGTTAGCCATACGTCCATTTTCTACAACACAGTGTTCGAGAACTTCAGATATTTATATGCTACTGCAGGCATAGCAAGGCAATTGAAGTCATGCAAACGACTGAAGTTAAAGGATGACAGTAAGGAAGCTATCGTACAGTTAAGGAATTTATCAAGTTCTCCAACACCCCTTGGAAAAACAAAAAACAAACTGCCTCATGGATTGATTAGCCTTCAGATACTGTTGAGGTGCGCGGTCGACCACTTCCATACAGGTTACGAACATTGCCCGTTGTAGTAAGCTTTTCACTAGCCTTCGAACTGATTTTCAGGTAACCGACCCCGTGCCACATGTCTTGTACTAAATTCTGTAATGGTCCCCTTCCTATTTACATCACAGATAGTGTAAATACGCTGTTCGGTTGTTAATTACCGATAAGTCGTTCACTCACTTCCGTCCCAGCAATAGATCCAGCATGATAAATTCGTCCAGATCAATTCGTCGGCGGCTGCTGTCAGGCAAACGAAACTGAGGAAACTGTGATTCCCTATAACTCAACATGATCGGATTCAAGCAGGCAGAAAGACACAAAGAAAGAGGGAGATCGAAACAGGCATACGAAGAACAAACCATTTTATTCTGAACAACATTAATGAACGGGCTGTCCACGCCGATCTCGATAACTCAGTAAGTTGCATCTATCACGGATAAAATGATTAAATAAAACATTTTGACAAGAAGTGGGACGACACGGATCAGTAACGAGGCCACAAAACTGAGAGGTACCAAGCGACGTTTAGTGTTTTCATACCATGGCTATAATAAGTCACGTCATGGTCCACAAATGGCGCGATAAACCTAAAAACACGACATCTCAGATTCTCCGGGGAAATGGCTGCATTTTAATCACTCTTTTAGTGATTTATAAATCTGCTTCGTTCATCAATGCGGCTTTTTACTATATTACCGCTTGGTGGAAACCCAACGCGATGGCAAAATTCGTTACGGATATACCGTAATATTTTTACTTTGTCCATTTGCACTCACCGGAGCATACCGGTTCCCAGCTCAGCATTGCCTTCAAAGCGCTGAAGCGGTTCCAGAGACGTGTGTGAACAGCCAGCCGTAATCAATCGCGGACTGTGGTGGCCAAAAGTGGATCGATGAGGCCGTGCGACTTTACAAGGAATGCGTGTACAACCCCACCATATTCAAAGCCAGTTAATCTGGCTGTAGTTTCAGCGGTGTGTTGGATTTGTTAGCATATACCCGACTCGGTGGGGAGGCGTGCTCGTTGGGTAAGCACTTTGGTCCAGATTTTGCTGCCGGTTTCATAGTTCTGGGACGTACGTATAGTACGTGAAAAGTAGTCTGCTAATTCGGCACTGAGGCTAGGCCCAATATCGCTTAAAACCTGTGTACAATCATCATCTACTTGTTCCTCACTTTCCGGCTGAGCAACAAATGAAGCTCGTTTGAGGGCCACCCTTCTCCTTACTTGCTGTGGATCTAGTGTACGAGTGTTGCGTGCAATAACTTGTACTGTTGGTGACCTGACGTGACGCGACGAGGAACCGCAACGGGATACAGTAAGTTTTTCCCGTGATGGAAATGTCGCTTGGGGTTCTCTCAGTCTCGTTCATATCTCCTTCTCTCAGGGATCGTAACAGTTAATGTGTAAAATCGATACAAGTGTGGCCGGCGTGCTCGGAACTAAAAATACCACCACACGAGTAGAACACGTCATCTATGGTGGAATACTGTCGCGCAATCGTTAGACGAAGATGAAAAAGAAAAACAGCTCGCCAAATTTGAGGCTAGAGCATGGGGCCAAAATTGATAAAAACAAAGATCATTGCAAGTGGAAAGATTTAGGCGCAACCGGCGTCGGTAGCTTAGTCATGGCGAGCATTCCGTTGAACAAGAATAATAGAGGAGCATATGTAATTAGTTAGACGCTAAAAAAACCTCGGGTTGGTTGGATGCTGACATGGGCGCTGGTTGTCAAAGTTTTTGTCGCACCATCGAGTGAGTTCGAAAGCTGCCACACGGTAGGTTACGTACGGAGGCTAATCGTAACCAACTGAAGGCTCAACTTTATAGAGATAATGATTTATAGACTTTACTGTTTGTATTCGCAATTTTTCCTTTATAATTTCCACTGACCGTTAGATGTATTAGTGCAGAGACCAACAGAAATCCTCGCAACAAGACCCAGGAGACGGACTATACTCTCGAAAAAGGCTGGCTAGAAATCCTATTCCAATGCGAAAGCTGTGAGCAAATATGGATGATATTCAAATGGAAAGTAAGTAAATCCCCGGCTATTTTTCGATAACATCGAATTTAGTGTCAAAATGCACACTTCACCTATTGGTTATAGAGGAACTCATGTGGGTGTAAGGTTAGAGTAGCATTTTCGTACGGACAATTACACTAACTGCATTGGGCCTACAACCTGAATTTTATCATGAACATTTTCGTGTCTAAACAAGAAAAAAAATTACCGCGGGATTGTTGGGGTCGATACACTGTTGCACACTCTTCATACAGTCGCATCGATCGCCCGTGTAACCTGGTTTACAAACACAGGTGCCATCGCATTGACAAATTCCTCTTTGTGGTCCTCCGCAAACTTGATTATCATCCGAAGCTCGTTTGCATCCATGTCGGTCACACTCACAATAGTCGCCCTCGTATCGTGCCAAGTTGCATTTACACTTTCCACAAGTACACCGACCGCGGCCAGAACACGGCTTCAAACAAGAACAAAAAACGGGTGAAATTGTATCACAAGAGTTAACGCTTTATCAGACGAGTCCTAATAGAGTACGCTAGCCGGGGCACAAAGCTACTGCAACGCACCGATAAAACCAACACAAATTTTTGTCAAAATGACAACTTCTAACCAGAAAGAAACGAAAAACAAACTGGACGACTGACATCTCAGAGCGAACGCGGAAGCCACGTTTAGTTTGAAATCAGCCGAGTGATGCACAACACGTCCACTTTCTGTGCGGAGTGAAGGCCAAAGCTCCAGTGTCCATGATCCTTAAGGCAAACGAAACATTGCTCTGATGATTCCGTGGAAATAATCCGGGCGGATGATACTTGCAGATGACAGACACATCCGGCACTATATAAAATATCCCGCAAAGAGCGACACTGTCGATATGGCTAGGTAGTAGTTAACGGCTATAACTCATACGAGAGTTGAAGGGCATGGGAAAACACATACTGACATCATACCAAAAGTACAAAACAATGCATCATAAGCGACCAGCAAATGTCCCAAACAGAAATTTGTCCAAGTCAACTTGTTCCAATGCGCAATGCAACAAAACCAGATGTGGATCAAGTATACACTTTTGAGAGGATGTGAGTAAGTTAACGTCCAGTGTGTGAATCAACAGCTGTCGACAATAACCGTGCAGAAGTCAGTGAAAATTTAGAAACCGGCTAACCCAACTGCAAGTAGATATTGGGAATAACAGAAAAATTCAGCGGAGAATTCCGCCTGATGATACTCGATAGCCGACAGCATCACTGCATGATCGTTTTTAGCGAAGAAGAGAAAGCAAAGAGCAGTCATCTTAAAACGCAACAAAATGTAAAGCATTAGAAACAAAAAAGATGAAACACTGGGGGAAAACGCCGCAATTAATACTTGGGTTAGACGAAAATAGGTCGATAATTCCCTGAAATGAACGAGTGACTTTAAGCAATCCATTGAGTACTTGTATCCAACGTCTTTATCGGTTCCTCCGTAGAAGTATTGTAGAGTCTGCTCTGTGTTTTGCTTCAGAGGTCACCTGGATACAACTAGAGCCCAACACCCCGAGGTCAAATCAAACCTATAACGACCACGGACAACTCGGTAATGATTCTATGATAGAAGATACATAGATATCAGCAAGTGCATACGAGTACATATATGGAATAAATGTGAAATACCACATACGTTCGAAATGGCACGTCCCAAGGAAGTTTTCGGTCGTCAGTGGTCGGACATAAACAGAAAGTGTCCAAATTAAAGATGGCGACCAGAGCGACTTTCATATGGGCATAATTATGTCATCAAACATTTTAGTCCCACGAAAGGACAATAGGTGATGAGTGAAGAGAAATTCCAAACGGGTGTTACAAGCATTCCTACTGGCTGCAAAAGGATTATTTTTCGAAGGTTCAGTGACACTTCCGTCAGTCTTTATGGCCCCTTCCGTTTCCTGTTGACCAATTCAACAGTTTTCTTATCCAATCAGTAGGTGGTTCTTTGTTAAACTTACTTCGACTTTGTTTCTTGTTGACGAAATGGCTAACTTGTCAGCAGTACGCCGTTTATCTAGTATACTGGCCCTGTTTTCGAACCGACTCGTATTATTTTGGACTGTGTTGGCTACAATGTTTAATGTTCAATCGACACCAAGTGGTGTTAGACTGCTGGCTCTGTAAAAAATGAGACTGGTTACACTTGTCTTGTTTAAAATTATTCAACTTAGTACCGTAATAAACCATTGTTTTCACTACCGTTTCCAACCTTTGGTACCTGAATGGATTGAATTATTGGCGTCAATTAAGCTGCTTTACATTAACTATTCGTTCCAACGACATAGATTTGCCGCTCGCATTCGACAATGGGATATGACCCTATCCACTGCGAGCTACCGATCGAGTGCGAGGTCGTACAGAATTAACACACTGGACGA
This sequence comes from Paragonimus westermani, assembly GCA_008508345.1. Classification (NCBI taxonomy): domain Eukaryota; kingdom Metazoa; phylum Platyhelminthes; class Trematoda; order Plagiorchiida; family Troglotrematidae; genus Paragonimus; species Paragonimus westermani. Next base: position 78,835 of record QNGE01003216.1, read on the forward strand.
AATGTAAACCATGTAAAGTTGCTTAAACCCACAAGGGAACAATCGCGGTAACCAAGGGTAGCTTGTTAGCGGGCGTCGTTACTGCAAAACTATCGCGAGCTTACTGCAATGTTAGAAAGTATACAGACACTTGCCTCTTTCGCGCCCTCTTGCGTGCACTGAACGATCATGACAGCATCGCCACCGGCGCTTGTTTCGGCGGAACATTCGCAGAAATCACCAGAAAAACCCGTATGACAACGACAAGAACCACACTGCAGATAGCCACGGGACTGACATCGGGATGACGGTAAAGAGTAATCCGGAGTCGGAAGCCTTTGGCAGGTTGGGCAGTTACAAGCGGCTTCAACTTCTAGCATGGCCTCAAAAGAAGTGGACGAACAGTAAAGAAAAAACGGAATGAACATCAACTGGAACGTAAAATGTTGTAAGAATGGAAAAGTTTTAAGCGTACAGGAGAAGTAGATTACTGCATGCCATGGCAATACATGAACGTTTTGCCGATCTAGGCTTTCCACTTTAAAATATCCGCACGACATGTTCCCCCATACCACACGCGACTCTCGATACTAGACGGATTCTTACACGAGAGATGTGGTGTCAAGAAAACCTGGTAGCTACACGTCAGAATGAAATTACGCTAGAAAAAAGAATTCGGGACAAAAAACACACTCAGACAAGGTGTCTTTTGTCATGACGTAGAAGACAGCATATGAACTGAATACTATTGGGCTATCCAAACCCAATCAAGTGCAACCTCAGCAATTCTATGCGTACCCACAACCGTGTGAGCGGTAGTCGAAGGCAACCACCAACGAACTACCACCAGTCAACGCACAACAGAATCCAGCAACACTAGTTATAAAGTTGTGAGGCGTAAAGAGTAGGCATCAGTGTTGTGTTAAGAGATGACGAAGCTGACAACGAACGACTAATTCCCAGGGTTAAGTCTATAATAAGATGTATAATTCATCACCCAGCTAAAAATAACTTAACCCACTTGCTTTTGATCTGCAAATCCCGTTTGTCTACAAGTCAAGAAAATGCTTTACCCACACTATGAGAGGAACATTCAGCATTTACGCAACCACACCTACAACAGACAGCATATTTCATTAGGAAATCAGTTTAATTTTACGGTCAATTCCTTTGTATTAGCAGTCTAGTGAATAACCAGCCGAACTTTATATAGCTGACCAAACTGTTCCAAAAGGTTTGGTGATTCAAAACTAGGAGGGGAATAAGTAGCAGCCAGTGAAGTAAAATGACTACAAATGAGTACCTGTAAAACATTAAAGGTAATCTTGGCAAAAACGTTTACAAATGTCTCACTCTTCGCTTAAAGTTGCAGTTTTTCATCGTTTAGTCTGCGCTGTGTGCTGATCACATGAATAATCCGGTGACTTAGCGACATACATTCCAAAAAATGGATTGATTACTTAGATAGCACACACAAGCACGGCCCACACTCAGGAAGGTGCATGTCATACAAACTGGGGTGCATACCGCCAGTAGAAGTACAACGTCTGCATGGGTTTCGAAAATGATGACCGCTAGAAGTCAGCACGGTTGTCACTTGTGAAAACCTCACTGCCAGTTACAAAAACAATTGAAATGCTAATTAAAAGTGGTTTTCAAAATAACAGTACATCGCACAAGTGTGATAAGATGCCCGAACAGAGTATTCAGATGATCTAATTATGGGGCAATCGGACAGGAGACTAATCCCGTCAAGAAACGGACAAGAATATGTGTTAAGTGAAACAATCTTCAATTAAAAAATAGGAAAACTCAACCAAAAATTGTCTCGTGGATTACAAGTAGAACATTAAATGACGCAGAATGATATTGATATGTGATGTATTCACATCGGACGCTGTAACTCGGTTGGTCTTAAGTGACTGAGCTAAAATATAGACTTCATTTGGGCTTCAGCTGCCTTACTTACTTGGTCATCTAATGCGACCATCTTCAAGCTGACAGTCTTCTTTCCGGCAAAACACCGTTTTGGCTTTACTGAAATCTGATAATCTATACGTCCGCCGACAGGGTGATCGTTACATACGGTCTTCTCCGTAAAACCACTTTCGTGGTTACATCTCGTAAGCACTTGTACCTAAAATGAAAAATACAGCATAGAAACTTCATTTAAGAGCTTGAAACCTTTAGCCTAATTCGCAACAAACGACACAAAAGTTTGTATCCGCCAAAATGCTACGGGGTTTTGAACTTTCGAAAAAGTTTCAAAAGGCATATTCGAAGTTAGAAATGAAGGTCATATGAGACTGCGCGTAACAACGCTTCAGAAATCACAACGAAAAATGCAAACGGCTGAAGATACGAAACAAAATAAGTTGATAATGTTTAACAGCATAGCTTGGCAATGCAACTGAAAAAAACAAGTACGAGAACAACAGCCTCACATCCGACGGCCATTACCCACTACGACGACAATAAGACTACTGTCTGCATTGACTGTAAGGTGACATCACGTTCCATTAAAGCAGTCACAGCCCGAGTGCAGAAAAATGCATGCGAGCCTTGAAGCTATTTATGGATAAGAACGGACACATCTCGTTACATGGATTTCCGACACTAAACAGCTGATGGAAAATGCGTGCGGATCCGAAGCCACTCGCATCAACTAATCACTGAGTGATCGAATTTTCGGACCTTCACGTAAGTCCAATCAAATAACGAACTTTCGTATTCACAGTTAGGCCCTTATTAATCATTGCAACTGAAATAATCTGACAATAAGTACTCGGAAACAACCACCCAGTGGGAACCTGAGGACACCTCTCAAACTGACAACTAACACGTGAGCGAAAATCGTGTGACTGAGCCAACCAAATGTTTCCATTAAACGGCAGTGATGCAAATTTGGCTCTCTGACAACTGGACAATCGAAAGATAAGACGTCAAAGCTTACTTCAAGGCTGTCGGAGTCATACGTCGTCATCAGCTCAGCTTTGTTGGCAATTTTATCGTAGTTATCTCGCAACAAACGAACAATATTTGTTGAACTGTCAGACAGTATACCGACTGCTGCGCTAGGTAGGAAAGCGGCCAATTTTGTGTACAGTGCATGCAATTTGCTATCGACAGCAAATATGACACTGATGTCTTTTTCCGTCAAAACTTGCGCAATCTGTAGGAAACACAAGATAAATGACAGTTTTAAATTTGAGTCAAGGTAAATAACGGATAATTACAGAATCAGAAAAGCATTTCAAAACTTCACAGCATCTTCAGGATACAGAACGTAAACAAGGCGCCAATATAACAGACGAACAAATAGCTGGCGGATTCGTATGATGAAACTTCGGTGTCAGGGGTGAAACGTTACCAATGAATAAAATTAAGGATTATTGCTTAGTAATTAATTCTGATCAATAGAAAACAAACACCGCTCATATTCGTTTGTTTTTCGCATTCCCACAGACCACGCAGTGGGCACCTAAGGAGCTTCGCTCTTATTAAGGCTCGTTAATGGCGCTTATTTCTACCAGGACCGTGGAATTCCGACCGCGCGACAAAAATGTTGGCCACTGTGCCACTGATCTCGCATTAGGCACCGTTGGATTGCCCTTTGAAAATACTTAGTCACATTCGCCCGCGAGCGATGCTTGAATTACCCGATCGCCTCGACAGTAGACACGGTAACCGTTTGGGCGTTACTCACAAGCGAAAGTGACTTAGCGCTTGTATGTGATAGGTCAGCCGTGCCTAGTGCAAGAACAGTGGCGCGGTGGTCAACGCTGTGACCACGATGCTGCCGGCCGTGGAAAGGATGTGTTCTTCCGACGAGCCTTAAGGGCTGATTGGAAAGTCCATGGGTCTGTGATCAACTGTGTGGGACAATCAATCTAAATTGTGCATTCTCAGTCGGTTTCAGTAATATTCTAAATAAGAACTAAGAGAATTAGTAGAATGATTCGAAGGTCTTCTGTTAAAATTCACCCCGGCAGATAGTCCAGAAATAGCAGTAAAGTACGCGAGTGGAAGAACACAACATATTTCACTGATTCACCATCATTACCATCATCACTGACAGCAATACGCCTAAAGATGATACTGACGCTTCATTGCTCTATAACTAAAAAAGAGAGCATCTTAAGTTGGCCGCATTACAAGACGATTGCCTACTAGAATGCATGAACGCCATTCTGCGTGGTTAAACACTTGTGCGAATGACACGAGTTCAAAGCACGGTTGTCACTCATTTGACTAACTCCAATCAGCGTGTTAGTAAGGAAGCTGTTTTTCGGATTGTCTACCAAATGCAAAGAAATTGACCCAAAATAGTGAGATGCCAAGTGTTGATGGCTGTCGGAACCATTGGTACTAGATTACACATTCTTGACCCATGCATTAGGTGAAAGTTCGTGTGGACCCCCCGGCCCATGAGTAATTGAACTAAATTTGGAGCAATGACTGTGTGGTTATCGGAGGACGCATAGTTCGTAACCTTTGTTGGACGCGTTTCTTGCTTGACCTGGTTACTGCAATCATATTCTTTGTGTTGTAATTAGCTTGATGGTCAAATAAAAAAAGTATCATTCGCCACCCCGTTTTTTCACGTTTCGTATTGATGTTTGACTCCGTGCCTCTTCAGAAACTTAAGTTATGATGGCCTTCAACGTTCTCTTTTTTCAGCCCTGTTATGCAAAAGGTTCTGTTTGGTACTCAGCCATAATGTAAACCTTTCTTTAAATCTTAAGCTTAGCTGGACTCCACCGATATGTACTCCTATATACAGGAGTACCAATTGCTCCATAATTTCGACCTAGTCTAGATTTTACTAATAGTTTCCAACATTCGTTTTTGAGACAAAAGACTTTCAATTTCATACCAACCTGACAACCGACCAACCAGCATTGGAAGACTTCACCGCGAAGGCCGCCACTCATACTCTTTCCGACCTTATTCCTCCGGGCTTCGATGGGAAATGAAGTAAGAGTGAAACCCCATGAAGTGCACCGCGAACCACTCGCGGTTAAGGACACACTTAGGCAACGATTGGCTTCGGTCACTGTAATAGGCTATGCCGGAGAGGGATTCCGCCAACGTTTCTTCTTAAACAAGCCAACGTAACAGCGAATTCACAATCAATTTTTCAATCAATGTGCTTACAACAAGGGTACCGACAGTGTCGCGTACAAATGAGCAACAGGTCTTTTTCCCAAATGCATTCACGTAAATTGTGAGGCGCACATATTGAATCCCATCAGTTAAACATTATGAACCAACTCTTCTTTCGTTTACTTGACATTAGCCCTACTCAGGACTGTTTTTCCATTGTTTCAAGAGACCAAGAAGATAGGAAGCACGAGATAAGGATAAAAATGATCATCATCATCATCATCATAGACAGCAATACATCAGTGGTTAACACTAATGCTTAACTGCCACACAACCATGAAGAAACAGCAAACCCTATATAGAAAGAGAGAAGGATAAAGAAGGGGACGGGAAGGGACCTAACTACTGA
>QNGE01003217.1:1871-17055 GCA_008508345.1 Paragonimus westermani
GTGCATTTTGCTGGGAGGGTGTTGGCTGACTGAGTCGGCCGATTTTGCCAAGTCATCCAAAGAACTCGTTGACATGAATGGTGGAATAATTGTCTGTAGAAAATCGGGCAACCTTTGCATCCATGTGTAACGCATGAGTTTGTCGTCAATCCTGTGATTTTATTCCACCTGTTTTAACTGTCGAAGCAGTTGAGATGAAAAAGATCTCTTAGCTGCAGCTCGCTGAGGACCAGCTTGAAACGCTTCTCTTCCGATACGGCAGCACGTTCTAAGATTGCGTTCTTCAGTGCGTCGTGAGGATTGCTCTCGGGTGGTCTAATTACTCAATCTCGGACATGGGGCGCGACCGACATTGGCAACGCGGTAGCCAAGTATGTGAACTCGGCGGTCTGGATAGTGATGCGTGCTAACTGGACTTGCAGCTCAAGCTGCGCCAGCCAGTACTCTGCGTCGTCCGGGATGTAATCGGGACACGAAAGCTTAAATCGTTTTCCTTCGCATCTATCTCAGCGAGCTCCAATTTGCGGTCTGAGGTATCTCACTGCATCATTCAAATACACACAGGATTCTCAGAAAATACAAACGCCTCGGAACTAGTGGAACCAGGGCACGAAATTCAGTGCTATACGTGAATGAGTATAAGTAGGCTAACACGAGAGAATTAATTGAATTTAGCGTAAACAAATGGTGCAACAAATAATAAAAATCGGTATAAAAAAAAGCTTATGGGACGGGCTCACAAAATTGTAGTGCCAGTTCATGAATTCTTACGCCCAGAGTTTCCCCAACCTTATGCTACTCTGAGTCGGAAGTCGCGGGGAGAAAACGATGAATCTGCAATCAAATTCAATGTAACAATTAAGGGGTGCTAGGGAGCTGGACGTGAGAGCACCTTGAGCACAACCGCACAGCAGCCGTCAGAGTGGAAGAGTGCGTCGACGGAAAGTTTCAGTCGAGCTTCAGAATTCAAACAAGCGTTATGCTGGTTAAGCGGCGTTCCTAACGGTAATAGCTCAACATTGTTATCCTAGTGAATGTAACCTACAGGCGTAGAGATAGTGCGGATTCATTACACAGCTGAGAGCAAAACTGCGATACCTATGCCAAACCACTAACTTTGATGCTAGTGGTTTGTAGTAAGTTTACATATACAAGATAATGTGAACAGGCGCGGTGGTACTGACAAGGCAAATCTCACGTCACGGGGAGTTTAGAATTTTATGGACGTCGAAGGTGGTGTCACTACAGATTTGTCCTTGGAGTGTTATTCCCTAGTTATATCCGGTTTACTTTTCAGCATTCACGTTTTTGACATTTCGCGCGGTGATCATGAGCACAGTTATCATAAAAGTGGTCAAGTATGATACACGCTTGATTGATATACAATAACATGGACCGAATGAAATTGAGTTCGTTTGGAAAGTAGCACCGAACCGGCTCAGTCGTTACTGAAAAACGGTTCGGAAGATCTACGCGCGGTAGTTGAGTTCTCTATGAAGAAGTTTTGAAAAGAGAAAAAATTTGATAGGTTAGGTGAATTTTACGTCTGATTAGCTAACATCTTTTCAAATTGCATTGTCACTGAATTTTGTTTAAACTAATCGTTTTCATAGTTGGTTCATTGATATGAACGCTGGCCTTGTTACGCAGCGCATGCGCGCCGGCTTTTCGCTTCTTAACGTAAGTTCTGATTTCGGCTTTCTAGGACTCCGGTGAACGGATGGACAATTCCCGCTCTGTTTTGTTATCAATATCATCGACTTTATGGTGTGCAGTGACCCCTCTCGAGTGTGCCTGTCACTCTCTTAAGCAGTGGTTTATGCATCCGAGAATACGATTGATTAAATTCCCAGTGGCATTGGCAAATTGCGGCAACCGTTAAAGGCGCAAGAATTGATGCATACAAATAAAACAAAGTATGTGCAGAACAGGAAACGATTAACAGAAAGGCGAGGTTTATAGGGTCGTTTAGATGTCTATATAAACGTACACACGGGATGACCACGATTATATAAACGTAACGCCTTAAGAGCTACCAGCTGCGATGAAGGGACATCGGTGCGCACAGTCGAAATTGTTCTTTGTCTAGTTTATTTCACCTCAACCCTTTCTGGTGGATGTAGAAAGCGGTGGGTTGTGCACATTCGATTGGCATAGTAGTATGCTTTTTAGGGGGGATGATAAATTCAAACCTGTACAAAAGTGAGTTGCACTGGGAACAATGTTGGCTGCTAGTTTACTTTCCCACTTCAGCGTTATCAGCTTGAGGAAAGTGAAAGCAGCTAGGAAGAACTAGTAATATCCGAATAGACTAGTTGTCCGTTTCTCAGTATTAGAAATCGAAGTTATCGGCTGTTTGTGCCTTTCCATTAGTCGTCGCGTCACTTGAGCGCGCGAGTTGTGTGTTCTCTTCTCTAGCCACAGATTATGTATACGCTTAAGTGTTTCCTAAAGACTTTGTCATTGGGCCTCGACACCGTCTGTGCTGATGGCACAGTGCAGCGGCCCACAGTACCCATTCAGATCGAACAGTTTTAACTCGCCTACAAAAAAGAACCTTCGCCTAACCATACTCTGGTCTCTGTCAGACATGAGACAAGAGTGGGTAGAAATATCTCTGGTAGATCAACGGGTGGCTCCGTGCACACCCCTGATTTCAACACAGATGCACGCTGTATGGACTTGCATTGTATTACTGAATAGTCGGTGTCTTGACATGCTCGGACGTCCCCCAGTTGTACATGGGAGCATCCTTGTGAGTTTAAAAGCACATTTATATGTTGTGCACTTTGGTATTTCGGTCGTCTTTTTACGGTGTTTGACTATCCTTTTCTTCAATGATGGTCCTCCACTACATGGTGTCTCGAGTGAAGAAAGGCGCGGTTTTTTGTTGCTGGTGCAGCAGGTCGTTAATAATGACCAGGCGCGCTATCTACTTGGGTGTTGTTTCATCCTGGGACGTCACTGGAGGCAGATACCCGATGCGCTAAATGTTGGTTGACCGCGACCGAGCTGCTGTTTGATGCGGTGGTCGATTAAACATTGCTCATTACACAAGCCGGGGTATTGCTGACCAACTTGATTTCGTCGGGAAGGTTAGTGTGGACGAGGAAATCCACACCAACAAGCTGGTTTCGGTTGTCAGCGGATGAACCTCTTCCGTCTCTGAGCTTGTAGTCCTTAGTTCTTAATCAGAACGAGTGTTTTACAACCCGGGCGTTGTTAGTGTCAAAACAGTTTACATAAGATTTGGGTGTGATACTCAGATCAGCTGCGAACCGGGCCCGCTGTAAGTTGAGGATGAAAGGCATAATGCAGTTTTTGATCAGTGATGTTTGTGACCCATCATACTCATCGGCTGGTATCAGCGCGTATGCGATGAGGGAGTTAGGTGATAGAAGGTTGTCAGGAGGTATCAACCAAGTCCACTCATCAAAACAATAACAGTACATTGACGGTTAAGCCATGTGCTAGGAACTCCAACACGGTTTACTGCATGCACCTTGTCAAACTCTTGCCCCACTGGCTCAGTATACAGGATTGCCCTTGAATGACTTGACACAAGTGAGTAGAATTAGTTGTCATGGTGTGTCACGCCATGATTCTTACGACCAACCCGTCAGGTATGAAGTAGATTGCGCTGCTTTCGAGTTTGTGTACAGTGTCACACAGCATCCTGCAGACATGTTTACATAAATATATGTTCAACCTTCGTTTACCGCGATGCGGCAACATTGCGATGGCGTAACTAATCGTTAGATTCGTATACTTCAGAATGTGTGCTCATGCACTGGGACGCACTGGACAAACTTCAGTGCGCTGACTCGGCGACCAGACAGTCGACTATTGAGAAGTTATACATAGAAGTGGAGACGTGATGAGTAGGCTACAATCAGCTTGCAACCAAACCATGCAGTTATAGTGCAAACGAACGAATTAAGCGGGCGAAGGAATGTGGAGGTGAAAGCAGACATAACATCTACTTAAGCGTTTCAGCTATGTCACACTCAGCGACGTCGATGCGGTGGTCTTTCTAAAGAGGTTGGACGAAAAATTATCACATCGTTTGAACTTGATGAATGCAGTTTCCATCATTTCTTCTAAGCCAGTTTACACGCAGTCACGTCGATTTTTTTGCTTTATTTCCTGGGTTTGCGCTCAGTTTTCATCGATCGTTCGCTCCTAGTTTGGTTTTGATTTTCTTGATACTCGGTTTTTGTTTGTAGCCTTTGCTTCACCGCATAGCGTCGTAGCTGACTGTTTCATCGTCTGGTTGCTGCAGGCGACATTCCCCGGGAGTGGACAATCTAGGGGATGAGCTTTACATCTGATGAGGTCAATTTTCTTATTTTCCGCTACTTGCAGGAGTCGGGTACTGATCGTTTCATGCGTTACCTATATTTATTCAGGATACTGCCACTCTGCCTACTTGTTCGGTCTCGAAAGTCAAATAAGCCGCTCAAATATTGACGGGTCTATAATCCCTCCCGGTTCACTTCTGAGCCTCATTCAAAAGGGATTACAGTACACCGAAGCTGAACTAAGCATTGGCGAGGTAAGTGATTCTCATCCCATATCTTTTGCTTTCACAGGATGGGACAGAGCGCATCGTTGAGTCTTTGTCTTTGATTGACGCAGTGGTTCCAGACGTTATTGAACAGAGGAAGAATTCTTTAAAACAGCAACAAGGCTCTTCATTGAATGCCATAAATGTGGTTTCATGTTGTGGTTATAGTGCAGTTACGTGCAACAGCGTCACGTCTCATTCTGTGGGGAGTGTATCACAAACCGGTAGTCAGGTTGTGAATCAGTCAGTCACTTGTGGCCATCCAGTTTTGTCCGACTTGTCTGTCGTTCAAAACAGTTCGAATCCCCATTTATTGGATATTAACTCTGCTGGTGGATCTCTAATTATTCCTTCCCAACAATCTCACGGATCCTACTCGTTATCAGCTGTCAACGCTCTATCGCAAACCAATTCCACTTCCTCGATCAACGTACCTCCATTAAGCCAACAAACCATGAATTCCCTGAATGTTGGTACGCTCTCTCCTGCTGTTTGTTCAGGATCAATACTGTCCACTGTCAGTCCAGTGAACACTTCTGTTCCATCTTCCTTGCACGGAATTAAAGTGACCGCTTCTCAACAGTCTGCTATTGTTCGTGGTTCTCTCACACCACATCATGTTCCCCAATCTGTGCTTATAAATACGATCCAGACAAACGGTGAGAATCATGGAACTTCTGTTGGTAAGTTCATCTCTGTTTCCGGGGTATGGTACTTTTGTTTACTCAGTCTTGTGTTAATCTATAATGATTGTGCTGTATCGTCTAGCAGTGCATCCCCTAATCCACCAATATGTCGGCGTTATTCTACATAATTTAATAAATGTTTCTTCAGCGTTCGCAGTACAGTCACTAGCTTAAATGTCACAACTTAGTGTTCAATGCTTTTGTGGCCACATTTTTCAATGAATGTGAACGCGAGCGACAAGGGCTGTTTGTGGACTGTTAACCAGAGCATTTGACCCAGCAGTTTAACTCAGAGCAACCGGACATAGTAAAGGGTTCTCTTTTCGTCAGTGATTGGTGAGCTGCATGTTGGCCGTTACGCTCATAAGGTAAGCCGCGTCGACCGTTGCCACAGTCCTAAATTTGTATGTCAGCACTACCGCTAATTTGACACGGTAGCATCAAGTTAAGGTAACGCTTGGTTACACACTCTTCTGGTCGTGTGAATAACATTCATATACAGCCGTGCTGCAGAATATTCCAGAACTGACGTTTGTGACCAACATCCTAAAGGTTCGAACTGTTTCCTGAGCGATTTTCCATCAGTTTGGCAGTCGTTTTGTGTAAGCGCTTAAGAAGCGTCCTTCGCTCAAGTTTGGGATGGCTTTCGCAATGGTCTAACAACACTTCTCACAAGAAGGCAGTGACTTGAGAAACACCTTGTGCTGTTGTAATGTTAGGACTAAATAACATACGGCGTCCCAGCATTTATTGAATAGCCCCGTTCATGAACCTGTTGCAGCGAAAGCATAACTTGGTGACTGCCGCACTACACCATTTTTTGTGTCTGGAGAACGAAAGGAAGCGGGACCACGGTAATTCAGGTACCGCGGACAGTATGTTGTAAAACCTGTAAATTGAGGTCACCTCTGTCTCCAACGTGACCGATGTGCATATTCTAATAAATCAATGGGATCCAGAAACTGGGTATCGGAAGGTAAGAACTATTTTGGCTACTAAACCTGCTTTGGAATCCAGCGAACGTTATGCGAGGTTGGTTTGTTGGATATTCGAGTAGAACGTGGGTAGGAATGATCAGTAGTAACATTTTCACTGCTACTCTAACTGCAACGGACTAAGTGACCCCGTTTGTACCGCGAGATATGATGCAAGGTTAGGTTGATTTCATTATGAAAATTCACGGTTGTATGCTTGCTGAATTGCTTCCAGGGCCCGGACAAGAAGGCGGCTGAGTTTCTCGTCTCAGACATATTGCGCTGCAAATCAATAGACCAAACCTAGTGTTTTTTTTTGCAACACAGGTCAAATTCACCTGTACACAGCTTGATGCAGCATGTTGTCATAGTTTCTAAGATCTTCGTTTACAGACTTCTCTGTCATAAGTGTCTGTCAGTGTAACCATTACGTCGTCCAACTGTGCCCAAGAGATGGTTAAGGTTTACATACCGTCACACCACATCAAACCTAAATTACTTCTTAATGGTAGAAAGAATTATTGGTTTTTGGAATGCTTAGAGACGTTGATACCGCTTGCCGCTCCACTAGGGGAAAGCCCGATTAAACCTTCGACATTGTGCTATTCGTGTTTTAACTTCGGACAGCAGAATGAGTTCCACCAATGCCTCGGTTTATGCGTGTGTTGTGTACCACTTTAAAAACAGGACACACGGTATCCAGGCTCCAGTAGTTAACTCCTAACTTCTGAAACAGTCGCCACTGTTCTGGCCACCACTGCACAAATCTTTGAAGAGAGTTGAAGGGAACCCATTCAAGCTATGTCATGCTGCTTTTCGTTAATCTGACCTCAAAAGAACCTTGGACGTGTACTGTTACCTTGGCGAGGTGGTCGGGCTTGTGTACTGTCTTGATCAGACGAGCTATGCTGACTAGGACTCTGGTCCTTCCAGGTGCAACCTCGTCAGACAGGCCAAAGAGGAGCAGTCAGACGATTGTATGTCGCACTACTGACCGCGTAAGAGTGCTTAGGTAGTGAAACACAGTCTTATGGGCATACAGAACTTTTTATAGTTGCGGCACTGCTGTCTTCCGTATCAGGTAGAAGGGGATTAGAAAAGATACCCTCAAACAAAGAGCACTCTCGAGAGTAACATTACTAACCGATCACGACTTTCTCCTACTGTTTTGTCCCCTATTTCTTCTGCCTTCCATGTGTGCTGTGTCGGAGACGCGAGTTTATGATTCTAGCACAGTTATCCACTTAAGCTCACCTCTAGATAGCTGTCGATCCAAGCTCTTCTGTCTCAGGGTTTCTGGTGACGCCGAAGCTAAATCTCGCGGTCAAGCTGGAGTGGGAGTCGCACTGAGTTCTCGAGCAGAGCGATGTTTGCTCGATTGGATCCCAGTGAACAGTCGCTTGTGCGCTGTCCGACTCAAAACATCGGTAAAAGTCTGTCAACGTAAATCAGAAACGCGTTGTGTATTCATTATATCGGCGTACGCTGTGACGGTCAGCTGTCCGGATGCTAACAAGGATGCGTTCTATGACGCCCTCGTTGACCTTCTGAGGCAAACTAACCACCCAGACACCATCATACCAGCGGGCGATTTTAATGCTCAACTTGGTCGTCTTTCTTCGGATGAGAAGCGGCTAGGAGGTATGTTTGGTGTCCGGGCACAACGAACTGACAATGGCGAAAGACTACTACAGCTGTGCGCATCCCACGGTCTATATATTTCGAGCACTGCATTCCAACACAGGAAGAAGCACTGTGTTACTTGGAGACCTCCGTGTGCTTCTCAGCCGTGGACGCAGTTGGATCATATAGCAGTTAGTTACAGGTGGCGCCACTCTGTTAAGGACTGTCGTGCCTTTTGGAGCAACCACCTGGACTCGGACCATGCCGTTGTGCGTGCCCGTTTCGTTTTGTCATTTGCCCAGAGGACTTACGCTCGTAAATGCAAGGTGTTTAACTGGCATTCGAGCGATGAGGATGTGAAGAACGCTTACCAAAAAGCGTTGGCAGAGAAGTTGCCCAGTTCGAGTCAGACGAACGATCCTAACGAACACTGGGAACAAATCGCCGGAGCTATGAAAGCGTGCTGTGAACAGGCACGCTCCGAAGGAGCTGTTCAGTTTCGTCAGAACTGGATTTCCGTCACGTCGATAAATCTTATGAACAAGCGTCGTTCTATCCCACCCGGTTCTGAATACGATGATGACCGTCGAGAACTTAAACGCATGCTGACTAAAAGCTTGCGCAAAGACCGTGAGCACTACTTGGTCCAACAATCGAAAGAGATGGAAGAGGCCTTTTTATCTGGAAATAGCAGAAGGCTTTTCTCCCTGATCCGTGGTTGTACTGGCCGTCAAGTCGGTGTAAGTGAGACCATATGTGAAAAAGATGGTTCACTTATCACCAGCCAGTCGCGCCGACTTGACCGGTGGGCTGAACATTTTGAAGAACAGTTCAGTTGGCCTCAACCAGATCATGTGGACGACGGGACTCGATTGGTCAGCTATTGCATTCCAGACGGTCCTCCGTCGGAATCAGAAGTGGTCCTGGAGCTGAAGTTATCGAAGCGTAATAAGGCTCCTGGATCAGACCTCCTCCTTTTCTTTTCAAAGATGGTAGAGTGAGGTTGTTATCAGAACTAACAAAACTTCTGCAGACGATCTGGGAGACTGAATAGGTACCTCGTGATTGGTGTCTATCAACATTCATTCCCGTTTTCAAAAAGGGGGCCCGAAGTCTACGTGCCAATCACACAGGCATCAGTTTGGTGTCTGTTCCGTCCAAGTTGCTCACTGGTCTCATTTTACGTCGGCTCACTAAGCCCAGAGAAAGTCAGGTGCGTGAAGAACAAGCAGGATTCAGATCCGGTCCGGGGTATTTTGATCATATTTTTACCTTACGATGGGTCTTGGAACATCGGCATTCATTTAGGCAGCCGACGGTCATGTTCGTTTTGGACCTGAGGGCTGCATTCGATTCAGTTGCTCGTAACGTTCTCTGGAGCTGTCTCCTTCGCAAGGGAGTACCAGAGAAATACGTGAATCTACTGAGATCACTGTACGGTCACTCTGCAAGCAGGGTGGGAGTTTATGGACAACTGTCTCGAGCGTTCATCATTTCTAGCGTTGTTCTTGGGAGGTGTCCGATTACACCCTTCCTGATCAATTTTGTCATGGACGACATTCTGGAGGATGCGCTTCGCGAATCCAGTGGGCTTGATGCTGAGCTTGTTCCTGGCACTAGATTAACCGATCTGGAGTACGCGGACGACATTGTTACTTACCCCCTCTGCCAATCGCATGCAGACCATGCTGAACAAGATGTGTGACCGGGCTGGTTTGTATGGAATGCGCTTCGCACCTTCCAAGTGCAAAGTGCTACTTCAAGACTGGGGCATTTCCACCCCTACTTTATTACAGGTAATCCGCTTGAGACTGTGGACAGTTTCACATACTTGGGTAGCACTATCCCGTCAACCTGTAATATTGCTGATGAGATCTCAGCGAGGAATAGGAAAGGCACGAGTTGCCTTTGCCAAACTGCGCCATCTGTGGCGTCGAAAAGACGTTCGGTTGTCGCTGAAAGGAAAGGTATATAGTGCTTGGGTGCGTTCTATTTTGCTGTATGGTTTGGAAAGGTGGCCTGTTCACAAGGAAGATGTCAACAGGCTTGCTGTGTTTGACCATCGTTGTCTCCGCCAATTGACCCACATTGAGTAGACTGATCGCGTGAACAATGTGGCAGTTCGCCGGCGCGTATTCCGAAACGCTTGGGATGCGCGATCAGTTGGTCAACTAATTAGGTTGCACAGCTTATGATGGTTAGGTCACGTGCTCCGTATGCAAGCTGTGTTTACCGTACCGGGTGTTATATTCTGAGGCTATCAGCAGTTGGTTGAAACCACGTGGTGGTCAAGCAACAACGTGGTCATGAAATATGAAGACCTTGACTGCTCCACTGAATAAAGTGGGCAGGTGTCGCCTGCCTGGATGGAGGTGTTGCTGGTGACGCTGACGACCATCTGTACAACGTCCTGAAGTGCTCATTTCAGCCCCTTAAGCATTGCCAGCGTTGGTTAGAGTCGCATTCGTCACCAGTTGTCTTCCTCGCACTTGGCTTGTCCCCTCTCTCAAGATTTTCAAGTTGCAGCAATGTGGTCGGCCTTGACAGCTCACCATGTCTGACAGTCTTCTGTTGTGTCAAAGACAACTCGACCAACTATGTCTGTTCGCACCTGGATGAGTTTTTTGCTTGGGTGTTAAGTCGCTTGATCCAACACTTTTTGACTGTTGTGGTTATGCAGTTAGTATTCTGATGAATAATAGTGCCAGGTTTGTTCATTACGGGAGCGTGATACACTTGGGGTGCAGCAAGAAACGTCCATTTGTCAATTAAGGACAGTTTACATTGCTTGTGTGCTTTTGGTTTCGCCCCATGGATCAGCGAAATATGCACGTAGACTTTCCACATCTGATCGCCGTTGTCTCTACGGATTGACCTGTATCAAATGGGCTGACTGTTAGAAACTCCTCAGTCCGTTGGTCCGTGTTTCAGAACTGTGCAGTTTCGCGACCAATAACCGAGATAGTGAAGTGCAGTCTCCGCTCATCGGGTCATATGCTCCGAAACACCCTCTGACACAACATTGCATCGTAGTTAATGACGGGCCTGTATCCGCACAGTCGTTGATCATTCATCTTCACAGTTTCATTGTTTCTTGCTTCGTTTTTTCCATCCTTTTCATTGTACATCAGTTATCACTGCAAATTCACGGACCATTGTAAAGACCAACGGTAACCCAAACCATAGTAACACGAATACTGCCTAAAGCGCAAAAGGATGCTGACAACAATTTATACGTTACACTAGAAGCGATTGTTTTTCGTGGTTTAACGAAAAAATTGTTAGCATAGAAATGGGGTTTTGGTAGCGAGAACCAGATAAACTTTCCTGTGCGGTATTTAAATTGTTAAAATCGCTCACACGTTGGTTGCTGCTTTGGGCCTCCCGTTTACTAGTGAGTTGTTCGGCCGATAACAGAACTATTAGGGACTGAAAGATGTTCAGCTGCTGGGCCAGAGGCTTCTAGGCAGAAACGCTGATATGCCACACAGTTTTCGGTAGCATGACTTATTTTTGATTGACTTGTTTGCAAGGGATAGTTATTTGACCATTGAAGCCGTAGACAGCGTTTTGATCTCGTTTACAGTTGTGCCGTTTGTTTGCAGTTTGTATCTGGTTGATTTTTCCCGTTTACCTTTATGGATTCTACTTCCGGATATTCATCGTGCTTGGTGTTTGAGTTAAAAACGCACGGATGATGTCACCTCGTTTGGTATTGAAACCTTTGTAACCCAAACGTCAAACTCGATTTGCATCCAACTTTTTATATCACTTACCTGAGCTAAGAACAGTCAGGAAGGGGTTTTATGGAATTAGCTCTCTCTCTCTCCGAATCTTCAAATACGAATTCTTTTTTTGCTGTCTAACGGTTGCACGTCAGTGCTAACCACTAACGTGCCGACACAGGTCATAATGCTGATAATGGCAATGATGGTGGTGGTGGTGGTGGTGCAGATGATGATGATGATGATGAGTATTTGACAGGTGATTATGGTACGTCGACATCTGACAGCGAAGTGAAGTTTCAACGAAGTTCAATTGTGTATATGATTACCGAAACGGTGTGTACGACGAACAACCGGATGGCACTTGCAACACTAGATATTGCAGGTGACTGACTAATTGTAACAGAAATAGCTGTAAAAAGGGTAAATGCACCACTAAGGGTGGAGTTTTCAACGGCGCTTAATCCAGTAACAGATGTGCTAAGAGCAGCAGGTGCGACAGCTGAACCACTTACATTGGGATGTTTCTGCATTACATGGAAAAGTTATGCAATATCTAACCCACAGATTGCACTGATGTTGTCGGTTGTATGCTGTCCCCTTTCACCCAACATGATGCATACTTTTCGTCCAGCACGCTTAACGTATCCTTTCCACGTCTGATACGTCTGTCAGTGGTCCATTTGCAATACCATCGTTTCAGTTCACTCATTTCTATTGTGACCGCTAATGAAAGCAATCTGTGCGGTTTACGTATTATATTTGTAAGTGAACAAAGGTTAATGAACCTGCTTTAACAAAGCCGAAAAAGTGAAATACAGCCAACACGTGTACAAAGCTTTCAACAAAATTGTGGGTGGCGACAGACCGCAAACGACAGAACACAATTACACTCACCACGCACGAAGTAAATGGAACTGCAAACGCACGTTCGCTGGAGGCACCGATTAAAACAAACGCGCACAAAATAGCAGTAGCCGAAAACGCATGCAAATAAAGTGTTTCTAACGTGATAATGTTTTTAAGGAAATTTTTGGAATGCGTTTAACAACTGGAATGAGCGTGGTGATCAACGATCCCTATTCCCGTCCGATTCGCTTATCGTGTGGCCGGCTGCTGGCCAGATGTTAGTCAACACCTCGGAGTCGGTCATGTGTTTGCTGGAAAGGGTTGGATAAATGAACTCGCATTACAGTCACTACGAAATACCCGCGTTGCCTACAGTTGTACTCTGAGTGGTCATGCCTCGTTTTTATTTCATTTCCAGCGCCGCCACAGCTGATGTGGCTTCCCAAGTACACAAACCCATCAGCAACCTCCATAACTTTGTTGTCCAACATTAAATCGACGTAATCGCACCAGTATTGCCTCGATTCCGCGCTTTGAGACTGCAAAACGCATTCTGAAGTGGCATTGTTTGGCCTGTTTGATTGTCAAACACTTTCGTCAGCATAATCAAGACCAGCCAGGTTACCACTAAGCAGGAAGTCCATGCAAACATCTTGTGAGCGCCACGCAGTTCTTCATTATTTTGTCCACGAGAAAACTAAATAAAAATGGTGAGTGTACAGCTTTGGCGTACACTGGCGAAACCGTCAATCGGTCTAACGTAAATCCCAACGTTAGGTGAGGTCTGGGAATAAAACGTCAACACTATACGTATATACTGGCTCAGCACACCTACGTTTAAGCGACTCTAACAATCGACTCAGTCAAACGTGCCTCTGTAGTGCAGACGAACGGCAGTTGGTCGGCGGTATATGCGACACCACTTTATACTTTAGCGATGAATGAAAATTCGACCCAGGATGAAACCTTGTTTTCATCCTTGATTGCTTCCCAAGCTGCAGTGATCCGTCAAAGCATAGCGAATTTCAAAAGCCTAATAATAATGGGTCCATCTCTGCATTTCCTGAGTATGGGGGCCATTGTCGACCGAGTCCGGGCAAGTAGATGTTCTTCCTGGTCTAGACAAGTCAAGCCAACTGAGTACCCACCTCCACCAAACTCTCCCCGCCTGCGCGGGATCACCTGGACAGGCAGCCCAGACTCAGTGCAGCTGCGGACCACAGTTCTAGTGTAGAGTTCCAGACCTACCCACCAGAATACAATGTTTTAAGCTTGTGACAGTAACACACTAGAAGTGGAATGCTAGCTAGATTGACCTTTAAAGTACTACACCCTGCGCTCTAACTCTCTTGGCTTATTGTGGGTGAGTGTGTTGTCTATCTCTTCAATAGTTTCACTGACAGATGGACGCCCTAGATCACTGCTGTGGATAGGCTCGAAGAGTCTGCTGGTGTTCCTAAAAGCAAACGCGATTTCCATTCTCTTAACTTTCTCCATTAGCCTAAGCCTTCACGATCGGCAATCAGACTACTTTTTAACTTCCTACAGATGTCTCAAACTTGGTATCTGGGTAGTCAGAATGAATGTTAGGTTTAGCATCCAACAACTCTAGGGTGTTCTCTGAAATCCGCCATTCATTTGAGCCGCGAACACCTAGGCCACATGTTACAGTGTATACCTCAGAAATGGCCTGGTGTATTCCGGTTCAACGACAATCAGGATATTTGGGATGAGAACCGCAATGTTTGTTTTCTAGGCTGGTTTGTTACATATGCTCTACCTCCAGCACAAACAGTTTCTCGAAAGCCAGCCGTTGCTGTTAGGTCGCGTCGCTGTCCAGCCAAAGTAAAACCAAAGCGGCAGCATGCTAGAGCATGGTTTGAATCCAAATGTGCTCCAATAGGAACGACAGTCCTGAATGGAACCCCACCATCTATAACACCTGTGCGGTCCCTCTGAGACCGGATCTGATTAGCAATAGCGAAATGCCAAACATAACAACAACGCATACGATACCTGAAACTAGTGCTGACAAGAGGTAGCTTATGATCAGTGCACAGTTGCAACAGTCGTCCGTCATTGTTCGAGCGATGTGGTGGTATCCCAAACCTGCCACATAAACAAGACTCGGCCTCACCAAGGTAATCGATCAGGACCCTCATATTTCCGGCCGGAATGACTATTGGAATCATATATCGGCCTAATGAGAGCGGCCAGACTTGATTAACATAGTCCGTGATACGGACGTTACCGCGGTTTGTTGGATCGCAAACAGATACATTGAATAAATCATCGGAGATTGAACTTCTGGGACTTGATAGGACTTGCCAAGCAGACGGCACAATGCTTGCTGCTAACGGAGGCACTATCTATCAGTGCGACTGTGATCGTCTTGCTGAGAACTATCTACTTCAGTCCGATCGGCAAGAGCGAATGTGAAATCACTTGAAATGTACAGCCAGTATCAATTAGTCAAACCGTATGTTGTCAGCTCCCTACGTTTATTATTATCCGAGATTCTATTTTCTGAAGTGCAACAGATTTCAACATTCAATGAGCCTAATGTATGCGAGGGTGGTCTGTTATGCAATCTGTTTCAGAGTGGAAACGTTGAGTCCAGGTGGTTGCTCCAAAAGGCACGACAGTCCTTAACAGAGTGGCGCCACCTGTAACTAACTGCTATATGATCCAACTGCGTCCACGGCTGAGAAGCACACGGAGGTCTCCAAGTAACACAGTGCTTCTTCCTGTGTTGGAATG
>QNGE01003217.1:27927-38794 GCA_008508345.1 Paragonimus westermani
GTGTGGCAGTTAAGCATTAGTGTGAACCACTGATGTATTGCTGTCTATGATGATGATGCAAATAAATCGAAATCCAGGACTACCAACAGGCATGCTTGAACTCAGCAGCAATTCAATTCGAAAATACTCTTACGATCTTTTGAAGAGTGGCCTGCATTCCTCTGTGGAAATTCCCGGCCACTTAACGTGCGGTAAATAGCCGCAGTGGTTAACTGCCTGAACCAAACTCCTTGGCAACCTCCGGCACAGCTCTTATGTCGCTGATACTCTGTGTGACGCACGAGTCATAAACATTGAACAAACTCATTAACATAACTTTATTAGCTAATGTTAGAAATAAGCAACTCTCCCTGCGATACCCAAAGTAACTCTTACCTTGGATTCTGCGGTTAACATTCAAAGGAAGATGCTAGGAGTAGGGTAAACTTAATCCTAAAACCAGTTTCACTCATTTACGAATTTTGAACTCCATGTTCATTTGAATCGTTGTTCGCTCCGCCAAAGGGCACCCAAGATTGCTTTTTATGGATAGAGTAGTATTTCCGTTTTTCTTAGTGGGTCGTAGGTTAGGATAAATACATAGGTTACTGGTGGGCTGCTGTGTTTTTTGCCGCTACGTACTTCGTGGGTCGTTCACAATCATCATCATCATCATCATAGACAGCAATACATCAGTGGTTAACACTAATGCTTAACTGCCACACAACCATGAAGAAACAGCAAACCCTATATAGAAAGAGAGAAGGAAAAAGAAGGGGACGGGAAGGGACCTAACTACTGAAAATGACTACGTCCCTATTCAAACATTCAGCATCAAGGTGCCTACACCTTGCAAACAACACAACCGAGCTGCAAGTGAGAGTAAGGCGTCATCAGCGAGACAGCTTCCTTACGGCTTTCACTGCCCCGCGTCATTAAATGCACTCACTTCACAGACAGCTCGGACAAACAACGACAACATTCACGCCACTGAGCTCGATTAGCCGCCATCTCACCTAGTGTCTCTAACCACCGTTCACAATCAGTTGGGGTTCAAAGTATCTGGTCGGAATATTCGTTTGGTGTAGGAAATCCTAGGTTGGAAACAGTTGCGCTTTGTTAGATGTCCGGCGTTTGTGGCTACTAAGCTAATTAATTCGAGTTGTTATGGGCACACTTGCTTTCCATCGAAGTATGAAACGAAATTTGTGCGCTATCCAGTACAAATAGTCGTCCTCTCTTTCCACTTACAGCGGTCCCCTCGCAGATTACTTCTAGTGACATTGGTCCATTTGTTGAATTGTGCCACACTTTGAGTGGAATCACATTCGTGGATATCTACCCCGAACTTTTGTTATTTCAAGCAGTACTCGGCGGGAATATCTGGTCTCATTCTTATTTAGGCAACACTGTGTGAGCCCTCTCAAGCTCCGATGCTCCCAAAGTGAAGTCCTTGCCGAATGACAAGCTGGCTAATACTGTGCATGTGGACGGCATTGCCACAGTTCAGCAAACTCCACGTAGATCCTATTTGTTGGAATTAAGGTAGAATTGACCCGAAGAACACGATTCAGCTGCCAACGATGGGCAGCGATGTGCCAACCAATGATGACCTAATGTTCACACTGCTACTCCTTCTGGTGTCATCGGCAGACTTTACTGAAGACACTGCAGTCTTCCAGGAGGGTCTAGGATACTGCACCAAAACCAATACTGTCTTGCACCTTTTTTCACGCTCAAAACGGGTTTCCCGACCGAAACATCCAGTGCCGCGCGCAGCCCTGCCTCACTTATACAAAGAATTTGATCGTGTAGAGAGAGCTGGTGTCCTTAAGAACCAGTCAACCATTCCACTTGGGCCCCACCGATTGTTGTCGGTAAGAAACCCAATAGAATCTTGATGTTTCGCGTTTATTTCTCTGCAGACCTTAATGATGCTCTAGATATGCATCAGTAACCTCTTCCTCCTGGATTTATTCACCAAACTGAATAGTGGCGTGTGTTTCGTCTACCGCACACTGTTCCAAGGAGCTGCTCACCGTCAACATCCATCGCAGTCGACTCCAGTATCACCGTCTCCCATTTGACTTGAAGACTGCGCCGGTAGTCTTCCAGCAGGTCATGAATACAGTACTCTCCGATGTTCCAGGCGCGGTCGCTCGGAGGCGATGAAGCAGAGCTGACGTAACGCTTGCGCCCGATCTTTGGGAGCGTAGCTGATTACGGGTTCCCCAACCGTCAGGAAAAGTGCAATTTCCGCATGTACTCACTCACGTACCTGTGCCTCATCATCTATTGTAATGGCCGCCGTCCAAACCCAAACAACCAGGCTGCTGTTGATATGCCACCGTAGTCTGATATATCTACCCTTCTTTGATTCTTGATTCTCATCAGTCATTACAGCGTGTTTTCAACTGCCTGTCCTGAATGGACTTTTGACAGAGGATCCCTTGGAGCTGGTCCACGGAATGTCGGAACTCACTCGATGAAGTGAAGACAATACCCAACTTCCACAATCTGCTGACACATTTTCATCCCATTCTGTGAATCGTTGTCGCATTGAACACCTCAGCCTACGAACTAGGAACTGTCATCTCACATCTCTTCCCTGGTGACACAAAAGGCAGTCACTTGTACTGCTTGCTTTCTGTCGCCAGCAGAGAACTATGGGCGAGTTGAAGAAGCATCATTCGCCGTTGTTTTTGCAGTGAAACGTTTCCACAAGGTGATTTTCAGTAAGCGCTTCACTTTGCTGGCTGATCACAAACCGCTACTCGCTATCTTCAGATCAAAGGAGGATATCCCGATCTACACGACCATCTGCCTTCAATGATGGGCGACAACACTGCTCATCTACGAATTCGATATCAGGGGTACGTCAACAACGAGTATTAAACAGGCTGATGCTCTCTCCCGCCTGATTGGCTCGCAAACACTAGGTCCAGAAATGGTTATGACTGCTGTAGTGCCTTTCAACGCAGAAGTAAATCAAGTTTTCTGTGAAGTCATCCGGAAACTTCCAGTAGCTGCCAAGATGGTTACTGAGGCAGCTGTGCAAGATCGGACGTTGTGGTCCTTGATACCCTACGATCAGAACGGCTAATCGGATAGAAGATTAACAGGGGGATTGTAGCAATTCTTCCGTAGATGTTCCGCGATATCAACTCAAAATGGTTCTACATTGTTCAGAGAACGTGTCATCCCGTCGGAACTTCAGCTCAAAGTGCTTCGCCAGCTTCATGTCGATCACCCGGGAATCAACTGAATGTAGTCGTTGGCTCACAGCCTATGTCTAATGACTCGGCATGGATGATCAACTGGGGCAACTGTTTAGATCCTGTCATGTTTGCGCTTCCGCATCTAAAGCACCTCCAGAGGCTCCACTAGTCTTGGCCGATCCCTACAGCTTCGTGGTCGAGACCACATTTGGTTGACGCTGGACCTCTCTCTACGGTCAGAAATTCTTGATTGCTGCTGATACCTGTTCCAAGTGGTCAGAATCGGCCTTGATGCCAACCACTACAACAAGATCAACCATCTTACAACTCCGGCAGATGTTTGGCTAGTTCAGAGGTCCAAGGACGTTGGTCAATGATAATGGAACACTGTTCACTTTTTCAGTGTTTGCTGACTTGTCACCAGGACGGCATCCATCACACCCAATCACTGCCTTACTACCTTCAATCCAACGGCCGAGCAGAGCGCTTTGTAGACGCTTTCAGACGTGTCTTTCATCTTTTTTGGCTCCAGGAAAACTTTCGATTGTCGTTTAAACCGGATTACCATTATTTTCACCCGTTAGCCTGTACCGCAAGCTGATCACTCGCAGCCCTCGCAGCAATCCGTCGGCTTGGGTTCGGTAAATCTCCAGTTTGACATCCGATAATCAGGGTCATGCACATGTGGCGTGCGCTTTTTGGACTATGTGCTCCGTTTATCGGCTAAACGTATACCTCACTGTACCTCTTCAGAAGTAGCTGCTGATAGTTAAAATAAATGGCTCAGCTGTCAGGCGATGACATTGTTGCTCGGCTGGGCTGTAGTTTACCGCTGCTCCACCTGGGAACCGCGCAACGGTGCACGTCAGTGATTGGAGACGCTCTCGTATATGGTGGCGTTGCAGTCAGTGACGGCTGACGTTAATTTGTCAACTCTTTGTGCATTTCCTTCGCTCACTTTATCTTCGTACATTTTTGCCTGATTTTTCATTTCATGGACTGCTGTCAGGATAAACGCAGCCGTTTTACATGCATGTGCAGAGCTCAAATCAGAATATATACGTATACCTACGTACGTTTGCACATTATCTTTTTAATCTGCCGTATAGTTTTGTTTATTTTTGCTGTTAGTGCTTTAAAAACATTCGATATCGATAAAGCCTAGCGTTCGTAGCGTTATTTTGAACAATGAAATCCCCGCCATTTTGGCAGTCTCTTCATCTACCTAAATATGCACTACTGACGAGCTCTAATGAGAGCGAAACTCGAGTCTAGTGCTTCTTTTCGAAAGACCCTGGCTGGAAAGTCCATCTGAATGCGAAGGCTGCAATCAAATCTGAGTGGTGGTCAACTTGAAAACAATTTGGTTACTTGATGGCAGTTTGGTCCATTGATTTTGGAGTATGACCGCTTCAGAAACAGCTTTCTGAGCTCCCTGTGTCAACGAGTGATTGTAAGGTAATCCCATTGATTACCACTTCAGTGATAGCTCCGGTTAGGCTAGTTGGAGCTGCAGTAGAGATGACAGAGGAGGTAAAGAATGGAGAAATTGATGATGTGTGCGTCGAATGTATAGCAGAGTGGAAAACCTTTTGGTAGCGGCCTCGTTTTCCGCACGATTTACAGACCGAATCTCTAGCTGGGCATTTGTGGCGAGGGTGTCGGTCATACCCACAGAAGAAACAGTTGGTTCGGGCTGCAGCTAGTGCAATCTCGCAGTGACTGTTAGATTTCTCGGCAGTATTTTGTGAGGCGTCGGTTGCAGCTATATTGTAAATCGAAAACTGAGTTTGCGCGAACGAATGCGATTGTTGCAGAGCCAGGTCTAAAGCTTTCGCTAGATTGTAATCGATTTTCGCGTTTAAGGTTTTGTGTTCAAGCAATCTTCGGCGAATCGAGTTCGATAAGAGTCCACTTATGAATGCATCGTGGATGGCGTCCCCTTGATTTTGCCCCGCGCTGACATCTTTGAAATTGCAGTCCTTAGCAAGATTGCGGAGTTTTCGCATAAACTGGTCGTGAGTTTCATTGGGAGCTTCTTTACAAGTTGTTAAGAGGTGGTGTGCAAAAATTTCATTATGCACTGCGCCATCTTGTTGTTTTTAGCATGGTTGTGAGTAGACATGCCATTGTTTGCTTGGATTTAAGAGCAGGGAATTTTGGTAATTGGATCCCTTAACCTTCCCCTCCGTTTAGTTCTGGCTCGTGACTTGTTTTTCTAGTGACTTCGTGGCATTTAGACATCACCAAAAACTGTGTTGCTGTCAGTGTTGTTAAGGGTGTCGTTGAAACGAAGCAGTTAGATATTGTTTTCTGTCCAATCGTAACTCTGACATTTTTGGCAAACCTGATAACGTATCGCAGTTTGTCCTAACTCCTGTTAACCATTCTTGCTGATGGACCACGTTGAGGCGAACATAGGATGTCAATTAGTCGGCGATTCACACAGTTTGAAGTAACCACCCGAACCCAAGTTATGTGACTTCGTGTCTGTTCTCTGTTTGCTCAGGGGCCATTGAGTTATGGATCGTTCAATGATTCCGAGATCGATTGTCGATCACGAGGTTGCAACTTCAAGTTCTAATATTCCCAACTGATCTGTGTTTGGACAACCTGACAGTACTCAATCTGCATGTTAGTCGTCTGACAGCAAACGCCTTGTGTTGAAGCTGCAAATTAATTTCCCACTTTTTGTCTCCGAGGGTCACTTGCTGACAACTGTCATAAGAGCTAAATTTAGTAAACGGCCTTAGTATATGCTTATCGCGCGGGTCAGATTCCATATCCCTGATTCTTAACTGAAGTTAGCAGGGTCCTCCGAAAACGTTTGTCCATTTGTCGCCACTTTCTTCAAATCGATGTCTGGTTCAATATGTCCGTATCTGAATTTAGTTGTACTAACGTCAACATACGTATACAACTGCGAGCCTAACCAAATGGTACTGCGGCGGAAGTCGCACATCGCAACGGTGACAAGGAATCTTTTATAATATTGGGGCCTTCGTTACTCACAAGACCGGAACTAAAATATGCATGTACGTGCGCGTATATAAAAGAGAGACAATTTGCGCCCTGATGGCGGCACTCTTAGAACTTCCTTACATCCCATAGTGTCTCTATTCCATAAGCTTTGATGCAATTACTTCATCTGTTTCTCAACCTGTGAGCACTCTTCAAACAGGCCACTCTATCGATAGCTCATCCAAATTTACGCTTTTTCCCTGGCTTCATTCATGCAACCGGAACGTCAGTGGATTGTGATACGGATCGTGGTTACAGGCAAAATCTAGTCCACTAAGAAAACACACGAGGTCATGGAAAAAGATCGTTAGAAATCTTCAGCCGGATGGTTTTTAATACGGCCCGCGTTGTCAGCGAACGGTAGAAATGGCTGGCCCACGAATGTACGGTGCATAAATCACGATCACGTAGTACGGAATGTTACTCTAGCAAAACCTCAACAATAACAGAAGACCCCAGCCTCCAACCGAGATTGTATCGGTTCTCAAGGTAAAGTAACAGCAGACCAGGGTCTACGTATGTATAGACTCTTATTGGTCTTGAAGAATCATCCTAATTGATGTTTTGAAATTGAAATGAGCTAATCAGAAGACAAGGGATACCAACGTCAAGTTTTTTTTTCAGCATATTGCGATTAAAAAATAAACCATTTTCCGAAAATAAACATTCCTTAAAGTGGAAGATAACAGTTCTTTCTATCTGGCGTCTCGGTCCCGTTAACAACACCACATCTCCATTCTTTGTTGAGATCTGCACACGCTAGTTCCCTTCTGTGGATCTCCGAAACCTCTGCGATCCGCGTTACCCGCCTTTCGCATTACCTACATCTGGGTGCCCATCGAGCGCAAAGCTTTGTTCCATGCATGCTTACCGTGTGACATCTTTCCAACATTGCTGTGCGATACATCACTGTCTGCTTCTTCATTCGGCCGTGGGCACATTGATCGCATTTTCACTGTCACATTAGTCTCACAACATCGGTGCTCGTATCGACACTTCACGGTCATGTTATCTAGCTCCATTGGTTGTCATCAATTCGGTTGTTCATAGCATTGCTTGCGACTGTCCTCTTCGGAGAAAGTAAATGTCCGGGGAAATTTATGGATCGTCCATTGTACACTCACTGCGGGCTACGTGAGCGTTTGTGAACCTCTCTCTCTCTCTCTTGAATGTTCATCGTTTCTAGTGATATTCACCAACGGTGTTCGACCTGTCCTCCGTTTCAATTTTGTAATGGACGACATTCTGGAAGTGCACCTGAGAAATTCAATGTGACCAGTATTGATTTGTTTTCGGCACCAAATTGGGTGGATTGTGTTGCTCTCTTCAGGCTTCGTTCCGAAAGCTTGCATGCTGTTACAAATGGGGTGAATCACCGAACTAGTCTGTTTAAGATGCGTTTCGCGCCTTTTCAGTAGTAGGGCGAAAATTAACCGTAACAGCAGGAATCTGAAGTACGAGTTGGCGTGTCTTATACCGTTCATGAGATACAGACTTCTTGTTCATTCGGTTAATTGTTCTCACCTTCGTGTGACACTGAATATCACAATTTCTTATAAAAGTAACCGCATTTTCACTAGTATTGTCAGGTCGAAGTTTTGGGTTAACATATGAGCTAGTGGTAGACTGCTCTCTTCGTATTTTCTGTTGTTCTGTATTGCCGTATCGTAAACTGTGGGTCGTACACAATTCGATTACTGATGGGTAGTCGGGGATTTGACTTATCTGCAAGTTTAACATCACTCACGTTTGATCGCAGCGTTCGCATTCAAATAGACTTTGCAGCCAGCCTCTTTCGGAAAGAGGCTCTAGAATATTCGATCAGGACATTCGTTTTAAGTGTCAGTGCTCTCTGACACAGCACACCTCTAAGCAACTATTTGCGAACTGAGACGTCTCCGTTCACACGTTCTTTAGTGCAGACAGTCCACTCGTCTCACTTGGATAGCACTGTTTCATTAGCCTCTGATATTTTTCATGTTGTTCGTCGAGTACACCATACACACGCGTTGTCTCGGCGAACTTGAGTTGTCTGTGTGGTTGTCGCTGGAAGATGTACACAATACGTATGCGTTCTGTTTTGATCCACCGTTCAGAGCTGTGATCTGTCCGTGACGGAGATCTCAATAAGCTTGCTGCGTTTGACCGTCTTTGTCTGCACCGATCAGCTCACACCAAGTGGGATAATCGCGTAAGCAACACGGTTGTTCGATACGTTTGCTTCGGCACTCTCCAGGTACACGGTAAATTGGTCAGCTAGTCAGGTTGTGCATTGTGTAATGATTAGGTTAGATACTGCACACACCGGCTTACCGTTTCCTGTAGTAGGACCATCAGCAATCAGATAAAACGGTGGGGTGATCGAACAGCTACGTCGTCGCGAAACATGAAAGTCCTGACGGTTCCACTGAGTAAAATGGACGAGTATTACCGTTCAGCTGGAAGGTTCGTTACTAATGAAGTAGCTAACTGTCATCGTTATCCCAGATGGCCAATTGTTTGCCTAGATCGAAAGCATTTTTGGTTTTTCCGCTTTGGTTTATCCATTCTTGTCATTTTTGATCACTTTCCTGTTCCGGTTTATTGTGCTTCGTTCTTGCGGTGCTTCCTGGTCTGTATCGTGCTTCACAGTAGTGCCCGGGGAGTTATTTTCAGTCGGTGTCAGTTCGACTCTCATCACCCACCTGTTGGTTTTATAGTGTCTTGGGACTCATCAACTTGGATTATGCGTCATATGACACCCTTACAACATTACTCTTTGCCGTAAGCTGTTATAACAAATCAATGTGTAAGATTGTCCAGGTTCGTGCATGGCTTCCGTCTGAAGTTAATAAATAGGAATACGTCAGCAAATCACCTTCGTTTTCTGCCCGTGGATGCACAGTTTCTGACTTGCTAAACTGTAAAATGGGAATGCTCAACAGTTTGTCATTGTTCTTCGGCTGATGTCATTTCGTCCACTTCTGTGTATTTTTGTCTTTCACATAATTGCATGTTTTTCTTTTGTTTCCATTTGGAGTGGGAATTCGTTACTGGAGGACTGACTCACATGATTTGATCAGACGAGCAAGAACATTAACCGTTGCGGCCCTTAGAACTGCAATGATTTGTACACCCTGAACTTTGAAAAGAAAACTAATACCGTTAGAAATAATGTCGCTTTATACTGCTGCGTCACTGTATGGTCATGGTCAGCCGATTTATTTAATAACATTTACTTTGAATATCATTGATGTGAGGTCACATTCAAGCAATTGGCAGACTAGCCCAGATTGATCTTCCGTTGTCCACCTGTACTCTGACCACGTTTCCAATGGTTTTGACCGCCACGCCTCCTAAATTAAACTGTATTTGATTAAGCAGTTGATCCTAGCAATTGCTGAGTAATTGTAAGGCACTTCGTCATTTCAAACTGCTTTTGAATCTACAGCGCTTGGCTTCATCGGAGTCGAATGGCATTTTGGTGTGTTTTTTGCTCGAACGCTTTATTGTTGATTTATTTGTGGAACTAGGCATCCCTGCACTATTCGGTTGGGTTTAAAATATGACTTATTATTGCGAGTTGTAACGTAGGCACGCAAATTCGAATATAAGTTTAAACTAATTACTGTGTAAATCACATGCATTTACTTACTCTTTGAGGACGAGTTTTTCTTTTCTGTCTGGGCATTATAGTTTTCTTTGCTGCCTGGGAGATGATTGTGTTTCGTAGCCATATGAACAAGTAGGTCACGAGCTTCTTCAAATTCAATAAAGAATAAAGCTGTTCTTTTGAAACTAAAAATGTATGTTAAGCTAAGTAGTCACTCTATTCTGAATACTGCTGCACTGCTAAATCTACCTCCCATGATCTGTAATAACTATGGAGAGTCATGCCCTGGTTTAATCAATCTGAGTGTTGGGACCATGTTTCACTCTGCTTACCATGTGATGGGAAACATCGTGAAGTTGCCTGACTTCATTTTCGTACGCAAGGAGGTTCCTCCACGCTAGACACTGAGCGTCTTTTGCTTCAAGAGCTGTTCGCTGCGTTTCGCTCGTTCATGTTTTGGAGTATTTCTCTTAACTTGTTCTTGGTTCGTCATCATTTTAAACTTGTCAGTTTTCTGGCTTTCTTTTAATTGATAATGCCGACGGCACGCGTGCGATTTACCAACCAAAGGGGTTGATATGTACGAAAAAAGTACGACTTATTCATGCTTAGCATATCCGCTGTCATTTCATTGCTAATGTTCTATGAGTACGTTGATGACCTACCAATCTGTGACAGCCAGCGTAATCGTCGCACCGATATATTGTCATGTTACCACGACCTGTGGCATCTATAACTGCTTTGCATGACGCGTGTTTGCATTCACTCCTGCGCAACCGTCGTTCGTTAACTCTTCGGGTGCCCACCCCGTTCGTATTCCTCCAGATGGCTTGGCCCATGACTGTTCTCTCATGTCCCAAGATCGATATCACAACGCCGTCACGGTGAGACTGGACCTTGACGTGGTGTGACGGCTTGCGCATCTCTATGACCTTTTGGGCTAAACTGGACAGAGTTACTCATACCAGGCAGGCCAACAGGTAGAGGTCTGACAAACTACAGTCTCCTGGTCCTCCAGGTTGGGGGTTGGAAGATGGTTGGCATCTCTTCCTGAAAA
>QNGE01003217.1:41995-54671 GCA_008508345.1 Paragonimus westermani
ATGATGATGATGATGATGATGATGATATCACATCGCGGAAGTCTTACCTGAATAACTTAGTGTTACTGTAGCTTCTGACCACGCTTTCAGTTGCCTGCACAGCAGCCGCTTCGGATTCCGCCCGTCAGTGTCGTGACCGACGAAGCTGACTGGACATCGGCACATGTTCAGTCTTGTTGGCGTGTGCTGGGTAAAGTACTCTAGTGTTCGGAACCGTTGTACAGTAGACGGATAGCCTGGTTTTCATCTTCGGGCTACGGCTGTTCCATATACGCCTTCAAGACATCCGAAAGCAGCGCTTGCTACACGAGCTCGCACTATATGATCCACGGTCAGAACGGTCTGCAGATTTTTACCTAAGTTGCAGGAGCCTTCGCGGCTATCCACAATGTTTCCGTTGACAGATTTCAGGTGTGGGTACAGCACATCTGCCTGGAGAAGACTGAAAGAAACCGCCCCACCTGTGTTTCTCTCCAGTCTAAGTCTAGATGCTATGGGCGCGAAAACCGTGACAAGTCGCTGCAGTTCTCCTGTACCGCGTACAAACGGTGACGTACAGATGGTTCAGTAATGCGTATAACTTGGAGCTCCTGAACTTCGAATATTCAGCAGGTGATATTGTGATCATCGTCCTCTGAATTGAATATAGGCTACATAGGGTTGGAGTTAAAATTACCTCGCTTCACATCAGTGGAAACGTCATCAACATCAGCAGAAGTTGGCTCACACGATTGCACCGTCAACCTCATATGTGCAACGTTCAATCAGCAAACCCACCCGAACATCCAACTTTATGCTCCACGTCCACGGCTTGAGAAAATTCCTGAAGTGAACATACGGCTGCTGATTGTGCTTACCTTGCCCATGAATCTATCAAGCAGTAAACACCATGCCAATTGTACTGTTATACGACCGAAATTCAAATTGCTGTTTGTGAACATTGGTCTCCTAAACTTCGGCATGAAACCGGTCTATCAAATTTCCCTCACCAAATTTCCAATGTAGTTCAACAGATGGAGTTGTAAGATAACATCGTTGAACCCTCGACGAACTATTTCTTGCTCCCTGGTGGAGTTAACTAACTAGAAAAAGTGATGTTCCCAAACCGGGCCACTGTGCTTCAGAAGTTTCCATGGAAATCCATCTTCACTCGCGGTCTTTCCGTTTCACAGTTGTTTAGTCGCCTACCAAACTCGTTGATATCTTGTCTATGACAGTCGGCCGGTTCAGTAGGCCATCGAAGGACCTGGGCCAAACTTCCGGTTGCATGTACGGAATTCTAAATCCCACGTCAACCAGTGTTTTAGTGGACTGGGCGGAAGAGCCAAAAATTGCTTAGGGCGATCCAGAATTCTTCGCGCCATCAGCTGCCATTGTGGTCTCGCATTGATTCAGTCCGCTTCTTCCGACAGTCATCCTTGATTTCGCAAGGTCGTTTGACAGGCGCTCCGGTATGTGACTCCTTTGGGTCTGTTATATGACTCTACTGTGGAAACTACGCGCGCTGCAATCCTCTCTCATATCAATTTGGAGATAGCTGCATCGTTGTCTTCAATCCATTCCGGTCGTTTCTGATACGGAATGCCCATCTGTTCGATGGCTGTTGCCGTCATCTCTTCCTTTGAGTGTTGCACGTCCCCTCGTGGTAGTGGATACAAGAGAATCTCTCATACAGACGGCAGCTGCACGCTGAAATGCTATCCTCATCTTTGGATTCTATATTCGTTTACCATCTAGCTTCTGCCGTTTTCCGGATAGTCCATAATAAACAGGCTTGCAGATCATCCTCTAATATATGCTGCATTTAGTTCCACGCATCATTCACGAGATGCACTTCGTAGAAGTCATGTTGTCGCTCGATCACGTAATCATTGAAAGGGTGTTAACCACTTCGTGGATGAGTCCAGGTCTTGTTGTTCACATCCAACTGGAATCGGGTGTTTGTGATAGCCGGTAAACGGCACACAAGGAGGAGCAGACGATCATTGTTCTCGTTGACGAAATCAGCATTGTGCCTACGTTCCATGCCTTCAACGAGAGCGTCCTACATCCACAGGCGTGTTTCACATTGACTTGGGTCCCAGACGTCAGTAAGCCCTGCGAAATAAAGTTATCTTCGGGGACCCTGCTGGAAGCCGATGACTCAAAATTTTACTTCACTTGACATGTAGAACCTAACTTAGGCCTAGGGCGCTGTTCTCACTCGCGTCACTACTGTGCCCGGTAGGTGCATTACAGTCTACATCGAGCTTCTGGGAGTAACGATTTTTTGGACCGTATGAGATGATACACCAACAGTCAATGTCAACCGCTGGGCGATCGGTTTCTCTTCTATTTGATGGTACTTTTACCGTCCTGCCACGTGCTGCAAACCTAGGTATACTTCTACTATATGCCCGTAGAGTCCACTTTATTGCAGTCAGTGGTGCAACACACAAACTTGACGTCGTAATTACTTTTTGCCTGGTTGCTCCCTTTTAGCCTATCTGACAGAGTTGATCGCGGAAGGACCGAAAGTTTAGCATAGCCCTCTGGATGAAAACATTACACCAGCTTGAACACACCTTAGTTGCAGAAAATGTCAAGGGGCACACATCGTTGCGGGCACATATGCATAGTTGATACATGATTAAAGCTAGCGAAGAAAATGGCTGAAATCGTGGAGAAGGATTATTCCAGACTGTGTGATCATACGTTCGGAGGACAGTGTTTTAACGAGCAATGTTAAGACCCGTTTACCACGTCTTATCCGCCTCACATTAGAGGGAACGTGTGTGCACTTTTACAGGCAACAGTTACTAAGGGGCCCTCAATGAATAAGTCTTCTGTAAAGCTGTTGGTCATTTTTGTGTGACCGATTGTTCCCGTTTCTGAACCGAATATAGCTGGTTCTCGCACTACGGGGTCGTTTTCTTTGGGTCACGCTTATCCTAACTCCATCTTCTTGTTGAATGTTTCAGGCGCACAAATGATTTTTGAGATTCAACCGAAATGGCGTCGATATTCGTAGTCCGTCGGTCCTGTGTCGTCATTGCGAGCCACATGAGTGCGTCGTTTGCCAAGTACATTTTATCTGTTGAACTGTCGAACTCTCGCACTTTGCTCTTGATTAAGGCTGTTGTCACTTGCCGGGTTAGAGATGGCTGGTACTATTCCTGACGGCCAGCGCATTCTAGAAGTGAGCAGAACGTCTGCTTCCGCGGGGACGCACCTTTTGGTTTTTACGGATCTGGGAGTTGCTTAGTGCTGCGTCAGATATTTCGAACCTATCCATGGCTGTTCCCTGCATTTGAACAGAATTTCCCTGACGTTTAAATGTGGGTGGTTGACGTCCTTCTGCCTCGATGTCTTCAAACACCGCTGATGTGAAGTGCCCGTTGTTTTTTTTATTGATTAGAGTTTCTGGACAACGTCGGTCGAAGTTAGAGTCGTCGCCTCAGTAGCACTAGCTTGCATCATGGTAAACTTTGGCCGCTTGTCGCAAGTATCGGAGGCAATCGGAAATTTCTGAGGTTAAAGCGCACCAGTACAATCTATATACACCTTCGATCGGAAGGTGGTCGGATTGTGCGGAAGGTGATATACTGTCTGTGATGTTTGGACATTAAAAATTATCCGTAACAAGATTTTAACTGTCGTACGGGCTGTTCTGTATTGGAACGATAGCTATGATCACGAGTTAGCCTTCATTCTGTTGATGCCTCTGTACCTGGTGTGAAGCTAATGAACTACCTTTGGTGGGCGTTTCGTTGGAATGACTATTTACCCTTCAAGTTGCATTCATCCATTGAAACTTGACGCGAGATGCCTCCGGTTGCATTGTTCCAGACCAGCGAATTTAGTCAGCGTGTGCAGTTGTGTTAGCTCTTTCTGTAACTTTCGATCCTGGTGTGTTACGTCAGTGACTTCGAAGGTTTTATCTGCTGCTCGCGAATGGCACGCTACTGGGGATTTGTACTAATTGAAAAACGTCTTGTGCGTACAAGTATAGATTATCTTGATGGCAGCATGAGTGCAGCAGCTTGTTCGATTGTCCATAGTCTGGATCGGCTTGTGGCAATCTGTTGAATTCGATGTTTTCGCCATTTACTAAGGACCCAAACATTCCACATTGTAAACTACCGGTACCACAGTGGATTTCCCTCGTGTTCGAGGTCGTCAGTCGACGAGGTCAAAAACATTGAGGCAATCACTAGTTGACAGGCCATTGTGGATGACGCTCAGTTTCTGAGTTAGGACCCTCGTGATTCCTGGAATGGTGATTAGAGACGTGTGTGACAATGGCTACTCGGACGTGGTTACTTGATTGTTTATGTTTTTCACCGTGAAGTAAGAACAGTTGGTGGTAGGTACTAGTTGTTCACATCCTGAATTTTTTAAAAATGTTTATACCGGGTAATTTCGGCCCTAACGTAGAACTGTTTCCATATTTCTTTCATAGCGTTCATCATAGATTTTAACCACTAGTGCAATGCTCTTGTGAATCAGTGGTGTCACGTGTTTTTTTATTGGTCGAGTCCAACATACCGAAGTACTCATAGTTTCGCTTTGTACTGTTGACATTCAGTTCTCATTTCAATCAATATCTGTACCTTGATTATCTGTCACAACCCATCGTAGCCTTTGATACGTCATATACTTGTATCTACTTACATATATACCTCTGAAAGGTGCTAGTAATTAGTCGTCAAAATAATTGAGACCGAAGTGTCATTGCTCATCTCAGTTTACTTAGTTAACCCTGTTTCTATGGCCCGGCAACTCTATCAAACAACCTAATTTTCTTAATATATTGTGGACTCGTGCCCCTCTTCCCATCTTCGTCAATGGCTGGTTGACTTCTTGATTTCGCAATAAGAATTAACGTAGAGTGTCAGTACTCAATAAAACAAAGACAACTTCCATTCCGTTGGTTTTTTCAGTTCACCAAACTTTTCAGTCAATAATTAGGATACATCTGAGTTGCTTATGTACAGCCCTCCTCTTATTGTTATATGAGCTGTCAACGAAGATTTCGTCTGTCATTTGGCGAATCTGACAGCTTCAGTAGTTTAGAGCTATGTTTAGATGTCCCGCGTTCTTTTGGGACCCACGTGAGTGACTTCATGAAGCGTTTACAGTGTCAGTTAATTGTGAGTAGTTTGAACTGGCATTCTTGTTCCTATTTTTTGAGTTCAGTTGCGCTGCGATGCCTATCTTCGTTCTCAGGTTTTGCGGTTGCGGAATGAACAGTTACTGACTTTGGGTCTAGGATCCGTTTGGTGTCATCAAAATTTATTTGGTTGTAACTTTGACATTGATTGAGCAGTGGTTTTGATTTTTTGGTACAACTTTCTGCTTTGATGGTGTGTTATTTTGTGTGCCAAATGCGGTCAGGCTGTTTGTACTCGAACCGCCGATGTTGTTACGTATTTGATATCAAATATGTTACTGTTAGTAGGTTTTAGCTGCCATGCCAGCTGATAAAAAACAGATTGATCAACTAGATAGTGTTATGGTCGCACCAGGGTATATTGCGATAGTACCATTGGTTTCGCCTTATTGGTCTGTTTTGTACTTTGATCCCCTTTTCGTTCTTTCTTTGCTCGCAGTTAATCATTTTCGTGGGCCGACGGATGCTATGGATGTTGACCGTGTCCATCTGAGCGAAGTCAACAATACGTCTCCGTTACTCAATCGACAAATCCCCCAAGAGCGTATAACAGTACTCCTGGGCCATGAATCAGAAGTATTTATTTGTGCGTGGAATCCCCGGAGGGATATGCTGGCTTCTGGGTAAGTCTACGTGAAAATCGGCAACACCCTAACTTGCACTAGTTGTGTGCGTATTTTGCGGTTCTTTTCTTTTTTCAAAGTTGACCAACAATGTTTATCAACATTGTGGGCCGGTATACATTTGCCAATAACAGATGCAATATGCATCTGTACATTTTGCATCATGAACCGAATAACTGATTAAGTGGTAAGCAAAATACTGTTCATGTGTGTTACGTAGTCTGTTTAAAAAAATTTTCATATTATGAGTGACATATCTACATATCGCCTGAGGTCGTACCTCATGATTTCGTTCCCATGGCTGGTTGAATTGTACATTGTTGTGATTTAGTTGCTATTAGCAGAGCTTTAAAGTGATAGGTGTCTTAAGTTTACGTTGAGGTGATTGCTCATGTTCCGAAATCGGACATTGGAATATCGTATTTCGGAGATCTCAAGAATGCCAAGTCAGCAGTGTATACTAGACTACAGTTGAGCTAACCTGATCCACTTCGTTCAGCTGCTGACGGATGGAAATAGTGTAGTTGTGGCATTCTAGGCGTTCCTCTGTCGAAAACGAAGGTGGCTTTGAGGCTTAAACTATTGAAACTTACTAAAACTCCAAATCCGGACATTCTGTAGCACTCGCCCATTCCGCTGAGCGGGTATGGTGGTTGTGGTTGAAAAGTTTACGACTATTCATATCGGTGGTTGAAAACAGGCTCTGGCGCAATATTGCGCGAACCTGTATCCGCATGCTTATTCATCATTCATCTTTACAGAGCTTCATTGTTTTTTTACTTTGCTTTTCCTTATCCTTTTCATTCTACGTTTCTACTTACCACTATACCAATTCGCCAGCCACTGTCAGGACTAACAGCAGTCCAACCCATGGTATCGCGGGTACTGATACATTTGTACCCGCTCATTCTGTTACGCCCGCATCAGTGTAGGTGTATAGGACTGGTAAGCTCTCCTGTGCCAAGGATTGTCATGCTTTTTCTCTCTGAACGATATTTATTTTATCGGAAAACCGTTGTGGTTAGTTTTATCGAATTCCTCGTAGACAGCAATACATCGTTGAAGTACACCGATGCTTAACTGCCATGCACCACGAGGAGGAAAGTAGTCCCAACTGAAAACAAAGGAGGGAAAAGAGATGGGACTCAGTTGTAAGGAACACCCATGTCTAAACGTTCAATATCTAGATGCCTGAACCTTTCATCGACCAACAGCCACGCTGGACGTGGAATCAAGCGGTATCAGTAGGATGGCTTTCACTGCGCCGTACCATTAACTGCACTTATTTTACAAACAACAGCCAAATATCAACACCCACGCTTCACGTAACTCCGCCAACCGGCGACTCCGTGAATCGCGAGGATTCCAACCCGGACGACGAATTTTCCCTACATGCGAGCGTTGCCGTGCCACCCACGAAATCAAAACCCCACCGTGGGCTGTGCCATCATCTAATGTGATTCCTGTTTGGTCTGCATATGATCGATTGGGACACTGTCAATAATACTGATGGTCAACAACTTGAGCACAGTGCTGCCAGCGTTTAGTCTGAAGAGTGAAGTAACAGCCATCACTGTAGTCAGCCATGCAACTCATTGCAGAATAGAGGGTAATTGTGTTTGAATAATGCAATAAGTAGGCGTGGATCACGTGACGTTCTCGTGTGCGACAGCATTCTGAGCACACGTGATCAGTAGCCCACGGATCAGAAAATACCCACTAACAGAAGCTCGATGGTTAGCTGTCGAAATTAGCGGCTACTAGGGTGCGGGCACCCTTAAGAAAGATTTATTTTGAACGCCTAAGAGGATTCTAGCGTCTAACATTCAGAGCGTCTAAAATCTAAGGATTTTATTTTCGTTTGCTCTTGAATACATTTGCCACTTTTTTTAGTATTTATTCAAATGCAAACGTTTTGACCTCATAAGGTTCTGTGTCCTATATGGGGTATCTGCTTTCCGATGGATGAAACTGGGAATCATCCACCGGCATATATCAAGAAATCGAGCCGTCCGCTTTCTGAAAGCTTTGGGTGTGGTTCATAATGCAGTTGTCCGTTTGTCCTTCTTACGTAGTTCACATTACTGTTACCTGAACGTTTGCGTAAACACTGGAGCGTAACAGGTGTAGACTTCGTAGCATTCGATGCGAGGTAGTGTTTATACACTCTGTTATGCCTCATTCACGATCGTACACTGTTTTCTGTATACGGTGATTCCAACCACCTTTCCTAAGTACTACCGTTGGCGGAATTTTGAGTGAAGTTGATGCATTATATTTCCTTGGGACCGGTACACTTTCATCCTGGAGGTAATTGCCGGCTTAGTTATTCTTGACAGTACATCGTTATCCTTGAGTGAGGTCCTTGTTCTGCGAAGTAGCTTTCTTATCTAACGACTTACTAAGTCATGTCCAGCGGGTAATGTGGCGAATAAAATTTTGGTCTTTACATTGATGAAGAGACCATTTTCAATACATAACATGGCAAAATACGAGGTTCAGTCTTTGATCATGTTAGATATTTTTTGTTCAAACTGGCGATCTTTTCTGCGCTTATTCCACAGGGCAGTTATGCATCAGGGAGAACCACTGGTGCACTGCTGTCTATGATGGTAGCACCTGATTTGTCACATGTTCCTCGTTATGGAGGCAGCTTATAAGCTACCAAGATCGGTTTACTGCCTAGTATGATTTTACAACGGTTGAATCGTTTCTCAGACCTGTTGCTGTGGTAATTGTGTTGACCAGCTCGGTCACACCGGACTCGTCTCCATACAGCGACGTGGAAAGTCACTTCGCACTTGATGCTTAACCTCGGAATCAGGAAGTCTCCCGGTGAATAAACATCCGTAGACAACGAACGGTCGTACCATCAGAAAGTGGCTGGCTCACGGTTGGCATCTGGGTCTCCTGTAATGCGCCACACAAGTTCTGACTATTGTGAAATAGCGCCTGTTACCTCGCCACAGGAAAACCTGCTGTCCGTATGGCGTATTATGAACATCCTGGTTCTCTGACGGCCGTAGGCTATTCCTGGAGAAATGGTACACGAAGCACCGGCTTTAACAAGTAGATCCTCTCCAAAGGGCGTATGAACTATCTTTGATAGTGGTTCTCAATAACATGAAACAGGTTTGCAAACAGGCTGCCCTGTTTAAAGCTAACCTCCAAGTCTGGGGCTGCCTCCATCACAGTCGGACATCCTGATGGGATGTACTCCATCCGAGGGCGTATCAACCGATCCGGTAATCACAGGCCGCGAATCTGATTTTATGGAAATGTTCGACGTGGAGTATGCAGAAGCCATTGTTCATGTAGAGTCCAGAATGCCCTCATCAGATCAAACGTAACCTGCTATTGCAGGATTGGCAGGACTCGGTGCTTACTCTCACTCTTCTTGGTGAACCGTTGGAGGTAACCGAGAAGTCTCTATACCTCGGACGCTTTATATGCGCTCGTGTAATGTCTGCAAGGTTATGCATCGGATAGTGTTTGCCAGCTTTTGCCGTGCGTGGCGCCAGGAAGATCTCATTTCCTTCGTGAAAAAACTTGTGTATGCCACTGTACGAGTAATCTTTGTATGAATATGAGAATGGGCTCATCTGCACAAAAGAGGCTCAAAAATTACCCTTTCATGTCCGAAACATTAGTGGCGTGCAGTGGGAGCACAGCGTCAGCAGTGACGAAGTTTGCCAACATGCTTCCGGAACGGGCAGACGTCTTCGGTCTCTTAACATAATGACCTTTTCTCAGGTTTCGTTAGCGTGACCTTAAAGGTCTACTGGCTACTTATCAGGCTGTGTTTTGTTTGTGAGTGGTAGAATAGGCTGAAAATGCAGATTCCTTCGGCAGGGTATGGCTTGTGTTCGGAGCATGGAATCACTTACGTTAGAGCATTCCGTATCTTTCTGGAATCCAGAGGACAATGAACACTTGGCTGAGAACAATGTCCGATGTGCTAAATTCCTGTGTGCACCGACGTTATAGTTTCTTCTCTTCTGTCATCTATTTCCCCCTTCATCACACACAACTCATTGCTTTTTTCTCTATCCAGATGTAGCTTCTGTCGTATTAAACACTTCTATTGATAGTTGCCACAGGTCCTTTCTGTGGCTCGAATTCGACAGTATCCTTATATCGAAATTTTCCCCTTGTATTAATAGGTAGACGTCATGTTGGTTGGATTGTGTTGCACTTCTTAAAATCGGGGAATTCTTATTTGATTTTTTTCGCAACCGAAATGACCATCCGCTGGAAACACTTTCGAATATGTGCCTTTTTATAAAGAATTGTCGTTCATTGTCTTCATCATTTTTGTGTAAGATTTGTGCAGTCTTCATTTTTTTCTACCGCATTTCAGTTCTGGAGATTCCACAGCACGGATCTGGAAC
Source organism: Paragonimus westermani (assembly GCA_008508345.1). NCBI lineage: Eukaryota > Metazoa > Platyhelminthes > Trematoda > Plagiorchiida > Troglotrematidae > Paragonimus > Paragonimus westermani. The sequence goes on from QNGE01003217.1 coordinate 52,162, forward strand.
TTAGAAGAGCCCGTTCGACCACTTGTTCTCACCCATTACGTCAATCGGGATGGCCAGCCCGTATTGAGTAATAAAGATGTAACTTCTTTAGACTGGAATGTGAGTCATCCACTTCCCTGTTGTCTCAGTGTCTCTCCGCGCGTCTTCTGTGCTTCGTCGTACCGTTACCTTAGCATCACCACTTCTCTGTTCTCTCCCGTATACGCCGTTATGTCCACTTGGAGAATTGATTTCCAGCCAAAAGTTCGGGATTTACATAATCTCCATCTGAAATGACTTGGGTGTAGCGATTCTGTCCTGTTTCTCTAACTGACTTACGAGCATCATCATTGCAGCCAGCTGGTTGTCAGTCCCATTTTCGTGGATGTATCTGTTTTCGCTTGTGCACTTCTCTTATTTGTCCGTGCCCATTCCATCGGGCTGACCGCCGCACATTTCACCGTGCATTTCGATCGGTGGTTCTTTTTTAACCTAATCGTTTCCCCACACCCAGGCGCGTGCCTGATCTCTGTAGTGGTATTCCTAATTAGGGCAGAACCCCTTCGCAGTGGTCACCTTATTTACCAGGTTGCGTCATCCAACCTATCACATTCAACAATATCCCTGAAAATATAACACCCTAATCACATCTGCTATGGATGAAATCAAGCAGTTGAATGATCATGTTTAATGTGCTTTAATTAATGGGCTAAGAAGGACACAACGTTACGAGCAAGTTGTAATACTCAACATTTCAGTCACTTCCAGTGGTCTTCCTCAGGAATGCTCTGGTTGAAATCACATTGACAAAGAAATTGTGGTCACTTGGGATTCGTTGTGGTTAGGTCAACTCGCATTGCGAATGTCATTGACTTCTTCCAGAACAAAGTGGAATTTGCGTGTCTGATCCCCTGATTCAGCGTGGAGCAGTTGCCCTCTGTCCGGCAATTGGTCCAATAAGAGCAGCTGTCTAATACTCTATCACAGTCGTCGTCTTTGCCAAATCTACTGAAAAAGTGCATCCAGCATTTCAATCTATGTTTCTACCCTTCTCGTTAACGCCGTTTCGCATCTGGTGTGTTTACGCTGACGTGGTACCCACATGTCTGTGTTACTGTACCTATCGACCGCCTTCATTTGTGTTCTGCCTGCATATGTGCGTCACTCCTCGTTTCACGTGCTTCGGCTCCGATGGACAGCCCGGCAACTATTTCGAAGGCCGTGACACACCGTGTGTCCGCCTCTCGGATAATGCGCGTTTTCAACAGGCCGGCCGATGTTCCGTTGTCTTACAGACACACACAATCGCGACAACCTTCGCATCGAATGCCATTTAACGGTTCTATCGATCGTTGATCTCGCATGCATGTGCCATCGGACAAGCTCCTCCTTACTGTGTTCGTAGGTCCGATGGCGTGTTGGGGTTTAGGAGGACTGTCGGCATCACCATAATCGTTTTGTTGCGTAGGTCTTGAGCGTAACGCCATCAGGGTAAACGTGACCTCAATCTAACACATAAAAGAGATTACCCCCTATGATCCGACTGTCGTCTCCAAAAGCCTTCCTATCAATTGTTTCCAAGGCTTTCATGCACGCTGCGTAAGTCGTATAATTTTCCTGTTTTTCCTTGATGAAAGGTACCCTGCCATATGAAAACCTTCGGAGGGTCGGTATATTTGAATCCCCGCACATAGTTGCTCATGTTTCAAATTTCTTGCGCACACTAACCAAAGTTCGATTCGGATTTGCCCATCTCCGCGTTATCAATGTACCGATGTAAATTCCCATTGTGTTGCAACCGCACATTAGTCGTACGAGACGAACTAAACTTTTGGGAGCCTTGAACTGCAAGTCTCGGCTTCAAGCCCGGTTACTAGAAGAATCGCAGGGAGAGTTGCTTATTTCTAACATTAGCTAATAAAGTTATGTTAATGAGTTTGTTCAATGTTTGTGACTCGTGCGTCTCACAGAGTGTCAGCGACATAAGAGCTGTGCCGGAGGTTGCCAAGGAGTTTGGTTCAGGCAGTTAACCACTGCGGCTATTTACCGCACGTTAAGTGGCCGGGAATTTCCACAGAGGAATGCAGGCCACTCTTCAAAAGATCGTAAGAGTATTTTCGAATTGAATTGCTGCTGAGTTCAAGCATGCCTGTTGGTAGTCCTGGATTTCGATTTATTTGCATCATCATCATAGACAGCAATACATCAGTGGTTCACACTAATGCTTTACTGCCACACAACCATAAAGAAAAAGCAAACCATATGTATGAGACAGAAGAGAAAAGAAAGGGACGGGAAGGGACCTAACTACTGAAAATAACTACGTCCATATTCAAACATTCAGCATCAAGGTGCCTACACCTTGCAAACAACCAACCGAGCTGCAAGTGAGAGTAAGACATCATCAGCGAGACAGCTTCCTTACGGCTTTCACTGCCCCGCGTCATTAAATGCACTCACTTCACAGACAACTCGGACAAACAACGACAACATTCACGCCACTGAGCTCGATTAGCCGCCATCTCACCTAG
>QNGE01003217.1:57517-90113 GCA_008508345.1 Paragonimus westermani
TGGTACGTTTTTCAGGAGGAGATGCCAACCATCTTCCAACCCCCAACCTGGGAAACCAGGTAACTGTGGTTTGTCAGAGCTCTACCTGTTGGCCTGCCTGGCATGAGTAACTCTGTCCAGTTAAGTCCAGAAGGTCAACGAGATGCGCAAGCCGTCACACCACGTCAAGGTCCAGTCTCACCATGACGGTGAGGCACTTTTATCGGGCCTGGTGCTCTACCGGACGATATTTTTGACTCAAGCACTTGCTTCGTATGTTACTCACCAATGGTTCCTAGAGCATCATTTCCAGGCGTCCGGGGTCGGTTGGTGTAGGTAACCTGGTGGCGAAACATTTACTTGTCGGGAGCACTTGGAACAACCAGCGTTGATTCTGACTCTCGTCTACTGAACACTAAGTTGGAGTCCAGGATTGGCTAGTGATACTAGCGTATGTGGCACAGAATAATTTATGTGAGGACTTATTCCATCTTCAGTATGTTGCCCCATTTTTCTTTACTTGTTCCGCTTTATTTGGTACTGCATTTATGGTTGCACTATGTTTTGTGTTAACTTCATGGCTGTTCTAACTGTGTCCGCTGGTTTTTGATGATCACGTTTAACATTTACCACGTACACCTGGTTTTTGGTTCTCATCATCAGGATATTTATAGTGCGGTTCATTCTGTAAAGCCTGACTGTAGACTATATTTCTCCCGCTTTTCTGTTAGTCCGATGGGAGTTTTCTTGCAACCGGCTCCTACGACGGCTTCGCACGGGTATGGAACATGGACGGTAAGCAATTAGTTACAACTCCCTGATGGTTTGAGACTAGCCGTCTCTGTTAGTAGTATTACCCGTCTACTGTGCACTTAATTCACATCGAATCCAATACCTCTCTCTGGCATGCTTTCACAACAATCGGGATTATATGATCCTCTGCCTAATTCCCTACGTGAAAAAAAACATTCCGTCGTTCCTCTCCTCTCGTGTGGATTTTAGGTGACCTGGCATCCACCTTGGGTCAGCACAAGGGTCCAATATTCGCGCTCAAGTGGAATAAAAAGGGGAACTACATTTTGACGGCTGGGGTAGACAAGGTGAGTCTCAGGTGTGCTTGGCTAATGAGTTCGATGTGTTTACTATCTCCTACACATACGTGTTTGGCTTGTGTGCACTAATGTGTGTGGGTGTGTATTTGGTTCCTGTACACACTCACTTTGTTTCTTTCGGCAGGCACCTAACGTCCGAAAAACAGGTCTCCATATGAAGGTTGCGCGTAGCACAGGTGCCGTCAGAGTGCTTTGTGTTGACTGTGCTACATGTGCTGTCGTGACCGTTTTTTCCACGTTGATTCTAATCGGCTGTCATTACTTACTCGTGTATGTAAATACATGCACGCATTTCCGATTTTCCTTATGGCAAACTGCTGTCTCTTCTACAAGTTTGAATTCGTCAGCTGTCAACGCTTTCTATATCGTATTATTTCTGTTCGCGTGTGTGATCCTGGTTTTGTTCGTTATTGTTAGATTCAACCTGTCACGAAACTGTTCCTCTCAAGTTCCGGTTGTGATTGTACATCTGTTGCTCAGCCGTTGCACCAGTTTATAAGGACGTTTAGACGAAGGACCCCATTTCTCCTTATTTTGCGCACAGTGTAGAAAGTCCAATTGTTGTAAGCCGTACAAGTGCAACCGGTCTAATTCCGCTGGCATCGATGTCTCTGATACTTGTGGTTTGTCCCAAGTTGACTCCACCTGCGAGGCAGTATTCTCTTGGTTGCTGCCACACCGCCCACGTGCTTCTGAGAACATGCCGATACTCGTTTTATTGGTCCTCAATGGTAGGACAGGTATCTGGGATCGTGTTTTGTGGTTAGGCACTCTTGTCGACATGCACACCGTAGGTTCTCGAACAGAGTAATTCTGCGGCGTATTGCCAGAGCCCACTGGTGTTATCAGTTGTGTGACAAGGTCGTCTAATCACGCCGTTCCTGTTCGTTTTATTTATGGACAACATCCAAGATGCGTCCTATCAACACAGTCGCGGAAACTGTGATACGTTAACTATATTCATCCCGTCAGTGATGCTGCACAGGACGTTCTAGTAGATCATTGATGTGAATCAGTAAGTCGTTACTTTTGCGACAGAAAAGTTGCTGCTTCAAAGTTGTGTGATATTTTTCTACTTTTCCCTGGTTAAATGCGGTTGAACAGTTGTGTTTTAATCGGCGGATGGTCCTCACTCGTAACTAACCACGCCTTCGTAAATGGTGTAAAATAGAGTTCAGTTCTGTTTTTGTCGATCTGTATGCTTCAATCATTTTTCTCGTCATTATTCGTCGTGGCGTCTACGCCTAATGATACTGGCTGTGTGTTACACTCTCACGGTCTTTATTCCCCATTGTTTAGTATGATCAACCAGACGGTATTTAGCTTATATGTGACTAGGTTTATTGTATAACAATAAATGCATGGTTATGTTTAAACTGTAGATTTCGCAAACTGCATCTGACATGTTGTTCGTTTGATACTGTGGTTTCAATTGCTTCCGGATCTGGCATGAACGCACCGAATGATTATTAGATTCCCGGGGACGATTATAAAGATATGCAGGAAAATGTGGTTGGATACATCGTGCTTGTTGATAAACTCCTGTAGATTAGCTGATTCTTGTAATGCAACCAGTATCTTCTTTGGCTTTTTGTTTCACTGGCGCACTGTGCTACAGCAAAAAAGTGTAATTCATACGGTTTAGTGGGTGCGTTTCTGGACCGCCGTTCTGACGCTTGCTGATTAGTCGTGGATTAGCTTACTCACTGTGCGTATTGCTGCCGAGACCAAACAAAGCCACATCAGCGTCCTCTGCTTCATTGGGGGTTACTGGGACCAATTTTATAAAAACTTCTGTCAGCTTCTTTTAGAGCCTTACCAGATGCTTACTAGCTTACAGGCTAATTACCAACCTGCGGTCGATTCCCCCATTATGATTTAAGCCACGTAGGCCAAAGGTTTGGTTTGTCATGAAATATTCAAAATCTCTGCTTTCCTAAATGACCCATTCTGCGTCTGATTATTTTGTGGTCTTGCGGTTGCGTGATCCCTTCTAGTTTCTTTCTGTTCTTGATAGTTTCCCTGGTCACTATTCAGTATGGTCAGCGGTCTGCTCACATTCGGAGTGCATGGACCAAAGCGTTACAGATTGCCTAATGTCATTATTCGGCGGATTAACTCCGCAGCTTAGGTTTCCTACTATGTCACATAGCTTGTTACAAAGTGTCTTCAACGTGAAAACCTGTGTAGTCTGTTATTGTTTTCTTTCGTAGCTCGTCGATTGTTTGGTATCCAATCATATGCTTTATTACTCTTGCGTTTCTCAGACTACAATTATTTGGGAAGCTCAGACAGGTCGCATCGCCCAGCAGTTCGCATTTCACGTCGGTCAGTTTCCATTTTCTCGTATAGTGAAGATTTTTAACTTAATTTTGTCAGTTCGAAATCGCGGAACTATATATGATCTTTTTGCTAATGGAGTGCGTGAGTCGATCATGCTGATGAGCTCCCGACATCCTGTGTTTATCGACAACATGACCCTATTTTCTGTGGAACTTACGTGTTTCCTCTCATGGTGTAAATTTTTCCAGTGCCTCCCCCCTCGGTTTGTGGCCGAGCATCTGCTTAGCGGTCGTTCATATGACCTAGTTCGATCCTTTCAAACTGGAACCAATCGGCCTATCCAATTACTGGAGTCGTATGTGCACCGTTTCTCGACGCGGTGATCAACATGACCCAATTCAGGGTCACAGTCCGTCTCTTTGTCAGTGTGCACGCACGAACTTGTCTGGTTTGCACACGGTGTCTTAAGTCTGTACGTCTGTGCGCATGGAATGACTCAGTCAACGCGACAGTTTGATTTCCAGCTGTATAACTGCGCAACGTGTTTTAACTAACTTCTGCCGGCCTCTTCGATGCACTGTTACCGTCATCGACTTGCCGTGAAATCAGTTAGCTGTTTTTTATTTTCACTCCAGTGGGCAGTCGATCCGTTATTCAGTTTGCTCCTGTTTGCTGACCAGTATTTGCTTCATTCACTTTCTATCCGGTTTACGAATTGGAGTTTGTCACTTGTTTGCGTTACTCACTTATCCGACCCGTGAGAACACATAAGGATTGTTAGAGATGCCAAACTTTTACTCAGCCCTCAGTTCACATGATTAAGATGAGTTGGTAGAATACAGTACAAGGAAAACTTCATATCAATTAAGAACTGTATGTCATGTTCGACTCTTCAGCTTTGATCCTCATGACCTATCCAGCCTCTTGCTAGAAATACTAAGGTGTATGAAAACTAGTGTGCCTCAGCTGCGTTGATGCTGTCTTAGTCTAACTTATCTGTTGCATATGCATAATTGGCGAGCCGAGCAATTGAATCCGCCGGTCAGTTTCCAGGGTGATGCCACCGCTTATTTAATCATCTGTCTACCGGATGTGATTTATACAGAACTTTTAGAGACTGTTTTTGTCCTTTCTCCTTTTTCTCCCTAAACTAAAGTTTTCTCATCAGTGACAGTGATGTTGTTCTGTCCCTTAATATTTCACCGTGATAACAACATTCACCACCGGTGGCATAGTTTTAGGCTCAATCTCCGGTCATATCTACGGCCCTCCCCAAATTTCGGAGTCTTCCCGATTCCCACACGATTTTGTCTGAAACACTAACAGATGCCCGCTGATTATGAAATTTGACGTAGCCTATTTTTCTTGTTGTCAGTGGGTTTTTCAGGGGGTTCTTGCCTTTTCCTTATTGCTTACGATGCCGTTAATGTTCTTGTCATTTTTACCAAAGCACAATACACAAATATGAACTCACCCAGTTCAACGCGGTTGCGCTAGCTGACTATCAGCGTTTAGGCATATGATGGTGGCTACTGCGTTACCAGCTACTTAAACTGATTATCCGAAGTTGAAATTGCTGTTCGATACATCTCCATTTTTTTCATTTGAGTCGATGATTGAAACATAATATGTACCCTGGTCGTCGTAAATTTGTCTAAGGATTATTCACAGGTGCCGCAGTCCTGTGATTTCTCCAAATGTATTGTTCTTTTTTGTATCCGGAAAACATCTCACATGAATCAGAGACTCCCTCGAAATGCTTACAGATATTTTGTCTCAAATGTGATGAATCTCCTTTTCTATGCATAACGAAGTTTAGGCCTTCTTGCGACGTACACGCTTGCTTATCGTAGAGATCTGCTGAGCTAGGTTCGTAAGTGTTAGGGTAACATTAAAAGACTTATTGATGTCAGGCTGGGTATCAATTAGCGGTCTAACAGACTGAATCTTTCCAGTTTCTGGGTTGAAAGTTAAATTGAGAAATAATGGAACATTTCATAGCTCACCGTTCTACAATAGTCTTTTACCAATATGTGGGCTTTTACTGTGATTCCGAAGCGTTCTGCCTGGGTCAAGATGTCTTGACGGCCCACACAAAGCCGGTATTGATACGATCATGAAAGTTTAACTTCAACCCTAATCTACTGATAGCTGCTCGGCTATTGATGTGCATGACTTTAGCCAACTCTTTATTTCTCGTTTTTGCGTCACTCTGCTATTCCCAATATCGATAAATCCAACTGCACACGTTTAGATGGATAATGGTTTATTGGAATGGGTTACGTGATTTTGTTCATTTGATTTAATCTTATGTTCTGTAGCCCCTACTCTGGATGTCGACTGGCAGTCGCTTACCGCATTCGCTTCTTGTTCGACGGATACCAACATCCATGTCTGTGAGTTGGGACAGACTACTCCGGTGAAAACATTCAAAGGTCATGAAGTAAGTTGCTAATTGCCTATTCTGTCTTTAAGCTGATCATTTTGTCTGCTTGCATTCTGCGAGTATGTAAAAGGGAGCAACTCGAGCCCCAATTAATATGTGCCCATTTTACTACATCACATCAGAACGAAGTAAATGCCATCAAGTGGGATCCGAATGGCCACCTCCTCGCTTCGTGTTCGGACGATATGACGCTGAAAGTGTGGGACATGCATCACGAACATTGTGTACATGATTTGAAGGGGCACACGAAAGAGATCTACACAATTAAGTGGAGTCCCACTGGTCCAGGAACAGTATATCCTAACGCGCAGCTGTGTTTAGCAAGGTAAGTTTCTTGCTAGCCACTCTGAGTCACACGCATGTTTGCTTGATTAATCATAATCTGGTTTGGTACAACGTTTTCTCTCACCCTCTGTCTCTGCTTGAACTTCTTTTCCCGGTAATGTATGTGACAATTTACGAAAATGGCTGATTTTGTCTGTCTAGGAGATCTGATTATTGCAGACTCGAATGTAATTAGTTAAACGTGTTGTGATATTGATTAAACTGTTGAAAAATCCAGGTACATTGATTTCTCGCAGAACGTTTTTAACTCCGACTTTCCGGCTGTCGCTGTAGTTTGCTCGCGATGACCTGATTATCAGATTTACATCACCTCCCCATAACTCTCTTCATTAAACCGGTTTACAATGTGCACTGCTTTATCAGATTAACGTAGTTTAACCACTTAGCCCACATCTTTCAACTTTCACTTGGACAGCCATTTTAAAACTGGTTGAACTTTTAGAATAAAAAACGCAGGGCAGGTTTTTTGTCCAGCTTTCATGTTCGTTCGTACGCTTATGTACTCATATTGCTCCCAAGTATCGACCGTCATCCTAGAAATCAATTTAAAGTCGGCTTTGTTAAGGATCATTTAACCCTATCGCCTCTGCTTAAAACCGAGCGGTCGTTCCCATGTCCATCCACTCGCGTCAATTCCCCGGCTGAAGCAGGCCATTCTTGCGCTGGGTTCATCGATCGGCTGGCCATGCGGCCAGGACGCGGATGTCGGTCACATTCCTATCTCTCGCTTGACATTTGTTGCCCGTACAACACACCCACGCATACATTCGTGACCAAACGAGACAACTGGCCGACAGGGTGTGTTAGCGCCGTGACCCCAATCGATCACTGGCATTGGCAGTCGCTCGCTCCCCGGGTGGTTTTGTTGGTCTGGATGTCTGGTTTTGTCCACATTGGTCGCAATGACCTAGCCAGTTTGTTTGGCCTTGAATTTTTTGTAAGGCTTCGCGGAGAAGTACGTTGGGATCGCAGGGGCAGGTCTGCGAATCGCTGATTTGTGACCGTGTTGAAGGCCAAGTGCGCGCGCACCTAGTGCCAATCTTGGCTTGTGCCGACCAGACAGGCAGACAAACGTGCCGCGGTTTTCGTCACACCGCTCAGTCAATAACATCAATTTCGCATGCTTCACGAAACTGAATCTTTGTTTTTTAATGTGTAGACTGTTTCAAACTGACTGCTTGCCGACTGTTCATCAGAATTTGGAACAATCTTTACTGATTGACTCTTTCGGTTACCCGAGGTGAGTCGTTGATATTCGGACAAACCCAGGCTTCAATCTAGAAAGTAACTTATTTTACACGTTACGTTAGGTACACACTTATCTGTTGCGGCCATTGACTGCCGCGACCTAGGAAATCAATTTTTTTTGGCACAAGTTCAGAGGGATTATTTTGCACTCCTGAGCTACTCTGTCTACCTTATTCTCATCTAGCGTTGGCGTTACACTTCAAAAGGAGCTTGCGGTAGTTCAGTCGTAACAGTACCCGACTGCCGATCACACTTTCACGGCGTAGATCATTGATGATCGTGATTGCTGATAACCCCTTCTAGTACTTGTTACCTGTATCTGCGTCAAATGGCAGCAAATGCTATGAGGCGTTAAATGTGCAATACCTCTCACCGCATGGATGTGCTTTCCGGTCACGAGAGGTCTGAAAAAAAATCCAAGATCTGTTATGTTTGACAATCCAGAACATGATGTAAGACAAGATCATTCAATAAATTACGATCTTCATTGTCCATTTCGCTTGTTCCCACGCTACGCGCGCGCTCGCGTTTGTGAACCGGAACTCCAGTCCACAACACATCGATGGTTTTCACTCACACATCGTGTGCACTTCGGCCTGGTTTGCTTGTGTGACTACCGTCTGTCGGAGGTTTTTTACCCTCGTCCGGTCGCCCGTGTTGTCCGTAATTCACTCGCTGTAGGCTTTGGACATATACCACCAGGTTTAAGTATCCTGTCAAGCACTTCCAATTTGATAATCCGTCCCAATAAGCAGTGGTCTGATTACCGTTCACGTTATTAACCAAACGTCGTTAGGGTAGCAGTGGACAACCATAGTTATGGAGCATGTCCTCCTTTTTAAGTAACCACCGCCCGTCTATCTGCAAGGATGAGGTCATTGAAGAAAGTTTGTGATGTATGAGAGTGCCTCCGTACTTCCGTTATGGGACACTCACTTACATGTGCACGTGAGAGAGAGAGAGAAAGAGAGCAGATCATGAGACCTGATTTCGATGAGTTGTCTTCTTGTAATGATCTTTTCATTGCGATCGCGAATTACCATTAGGACAGAAATGTGGAGCCATCTATATGAATTGCTTCTCGCCGCACAGTTACGCGGCAATTTGTGCGTGAATCCGGATTGGAAACCAAACTAGACCTATTGGAACGTAATGCGTTAAATCTGCAGTAACCATGTTCAAGTGATACACTCAGCCTATATGTGACAACCATGAGAACAGTGTTATTCGATGACTGCTCAGGGTAAAAGATGTGAAACCCCTTCAATTATTTGATCAGCCATGTTACCGTTTAGTGGCATACATCGGTCGTATCAACGGGTAGGCAGAGGCGTAAAATTTGGTAGGAGTAATCAGACTAATTTACTCATCTAGCTTTTAAGGACATGAAAAGGTAGATACTTGGGCTGTACACTATAGACAGAATAATCGATTGGGTTGGCTTCCTGATTAACAAGGTGGGTGACTGGCAACATTGAGATAGTTGGATGTTACTAGGGTTCGCAGGCCTTGACGCTTAGTGTTTTCGTAGGCATCAGTACACTCGTGGTTCACACCAATGCATAACAACCGTAAGGAGAGAAAACTAGCCCTAACTGGACATCAAAATGCAAGTTACATACGGTTTGCAAGCGAACAACTAAGCTGTAAATGAAAGTAAGGTGTTATCAGCAATACTTGCGTGTTTCACTTCTCCGCGTAATTACTTGCTTGCACTTACTTCACACTTAAGCCGGCCAAACGACAGCAGCATTCATGCCACTACGTCCGGTTAGCTGCCAGTTCTATGGTGTCCAGTCATTGATTCTGTGTGTATCGCAAGGAGTGCGCACCCGACCTACTGCCGCTGCGTTGTACGAGCGATCAGGCACTGACATTTGAAGATGGCTTGCAATGGTACATTGGTGAATAAAGAGGTCGTACATCGAATAAATCCGGATGCCACTTTCTGTTTGTCAAGATCCATGACCGCTGGTCAAACTACTCCTGTGCTTTTTGCATATATTCCTCCTTAAATTGTTGCGTGGATTTTCATGGAGAATATCCCGAATGAAATTTAGCGGTCATGGAAACTGTTATGGAATGAAATGTTTGTTTAACCGACTAACCACTGTGTTACACGGTGTGGTACCAGCCACCTGTGTGATCTGTGTCCAGCAACTGTCTGGGTCCTGTGGGCAGCAACTGTAGGGTTACTTCGCAAGCTTCACTACTGATGTATCCCATTCTTTGGCAGCCATGTGCTGTCCTCGATAGGATCGTTGCCAAACGGAACTAACGGACAACATGTCTACTGATGATCTGAGTCTACTTGTGTGCACCGTTACGAACATCACGCCTGAATACAACGTGGTTCGTTTGAATCCAGTTCTGATTCACCTGTTCACCCTGCTGTATGCAACAGATCAGATTCGTTTGTTGTGCGTAAATACCACAGTAGTGTGCATTTGGTAGTTTCGAGTATTACTGTTTGTACGTGGGCTGAGATACCACAAGGACCTTGTGTTAAACTAAAAGAATGCTCATGGTTATCAACTAAAAACTATGCTACAAAGTAGTGGGTTGCGAAAATGTACTTGTACCAAGACTGTTATCCCCCCCAAGCTTGGTGGTCTGGAGGCTAGTTCGTCAGCTCTGTCAGAGTGGTCAGCTAGCTGTCCAGCCTAATCTAGTAGGTCATGGAGATGTGCAAACCCTCATAGGGTGTTGATATTTTCTTCTCATCATCATAGGCCTATAATATTATTTTTGTTTGGCTAGTTGTCCATAGGGTTAGGGAGATCAATAAAGGCTGATAAACAAATCTACAAAGATTTTTGTCTTGATGATGTTAGGTATTCTGTCTTCTGGAATATATGTTTTTTGTTAATTAAACCCGAAAGAGGAGAAGAACCAGTTTTCCAAATGTCATCGGGTAAGCTGTTCATGAACGTCTACTCTTACATTGCTGTATTAGTAGCAACACTTGTGTTATACGTATTCTGTTAGACCTGATGTGTTTTGATACTTCCTGTGGTTATCACGTCGTTTGTGTTGACTAACTCACACTGTGATTGTACATGACCCTCATACTAGTTTTGCACAAGTGCTACGAACGCAGTCAATCACATCAGTATAAAGAACCGTTAATATTTGGTTCCGTTTAAGTCGCTTTGTCAGTGCGTTTGGCGTTAGACGACTTTTCTACCGGCCCACAGACTGTTCCGTTGTCCTCTTTTACGACTTCACACGCCTAACCCTCACTTCTACGGTTGTTTTTTAACTGTTCACTTTTCCTTCTGTCACTCCTTCTGTCCCTTTCCGCCTCAATGTATAGCGCCAGCTTTGATTCCACTGTTCGGCTATGGGATGTTGAAACAGGCAAATGTCAACGGGTTCTGTCCAAACATAGTGAACCGGTGTACAGCGTCGCGTTCAGTCCGGACGGGCGCCTACTGGCAACCGGCTCTTTTGACCAATGGGTTCACATATGGAACGTTGCAGTAAGTTGTTCGTTTTCTGTCGTTTTCAGCTTATCGGTGGCTGTATCTGGAGCTAATTCCGTTGTTAATCTGCTTGATGCGGTTTGCTTGTTCATTCGGATAGGGAATTACATCGGTAGTTAGTGCAATGACAAAACCGTCAGTTTAGCGACCCTCAGTTAAGTGGCGGGATGACCATCACATCACGGGACTAATCAACATTTACCTGTTAAAACGTGGTCCTGGAAAGGTACTGTTTCAGAAATACGTCGGATTAGTTTATCTGTGAGTGTTTAATCTGCTTTGTTCGTGTGATTCACGCTAACCTTTTTACAATGCACTTTTGAACTCGAAGTCGTGGTCCCTGTGTGCCCCCTTTTACCGAAACCAATGCTAACGATCCTCGATACGAGCTCCGCGGTACAAGGGTCGTTTGCGGGATAGACGAATTCTGATCTCTGACTTTCCTTACGTCTATTTGAATAAAACAGTGGGAAGACAAATCATATTATGTTCTCGGAGTAACATTAATAAATTCTGAACACACGTGGAAATGCAAATAATTTTTCAACGGGTCAAGATTCCATAAAGCAAAATTCGGCTTAAGGGATTGAACAGGCGGACACAAAAACTGAAGATTAGGATTGCGGGATAGCTGACTACCGGAGTAGTTACAGCGCACAGGGGGACTGTGGCGTTTGGTAGTCAAAGCCTCAGCAAACTGGAGGATGCGTTTCCCGTCGCTCCGAAAAATCACCGAGAATACGTCAAGAACTTTGACTCTGTGTCGTGTTTAAATTATGTGCCTTGCAACTGGTGATCCTGGATGTCGTCCGTCAGCATCTGTACAGGCGCTTGGTGTTTCTGAGTTTCCAGCCGTTTGTGAACATGCTACTTGATACGAACGGCTAGTTGTTAGTTTCTCCCCCCTATGTAGCTAATACTGTATCGAAACGAATGATTTACGTCTTCTCATTGTTCTATTCAAGTTCATCAAGGGAACGAACTGTTTCAAACTTCTCCAAAGAAGAGTCTCAAAAGATATCACCGGCAAACCTGACAACCACTCTCCATTTCGTTTGTCGGTACTTGATACAGCGTTTGTTACCAAATTTGTCTCATTCTGATGCGTCCGCTATGACTCTGTTCAGTTATCTTTTTGTACTCAACTCAATGCACGCAGAACAATTTTATTCGGCATGTTTGTTTGATAGTCGTATCTTGTGGTCCATGTCTGTTGTCGTCATAGTCGGTTTTGAGTACTTTGCACAGTGCACATCGATCGGCTAACCTATATGGTAAACTGTCATCGACACAGTTAGTCACATTTATCTGACGCGTTTTAAGTCAGCTCTGCTGTCGCGGGTCGTTCATTGTGGTTCTTGTGGAGTGCTAAAAAAACTTGCATCAAACCGAACGTGAACTTTATCGAACAGACGGAAGATCGATTGTGCTTCTTGCATGGTGCCGAACACTTTGTTGGACACGTGGTTTTCTGATTGTGTTTGTAAACGGGCTGTCATACGTCGTTCATCAGTTCTGCCTGACTGCACGTGAATGCCTATGTATCTACTCCGTTCGTCGAGTTCACCCAGAACTTACTGTCTTGTGTATGTGTGTGTGCGTTGCCTCTAGGCTGTGCTGTCCTGGACATTCACGTCGAATTTCCAGACGTTTTACATTCCGAATATAAGGTTTGTACGATGAGATGGATGAAGTCCCTTATGGTTCAAGTCAGTGATAAGTAGTTTGCTGCAAGTGTGGAAGGTAGGAACTATCGAACAACCACAAAACCCCCGAGACGCATACGTATCTGTGCCCGTTTGTTTGTTATTGTGTACACGCGCTATTTTACTTGTTAGGCATTCATAAAGGACGCGACAGCACATATTTTCTCTATTAATTTCATCGATTCGAGTTCCGGAGTTCGTTTGCAGGTTGCCCGACCGAGGTAATTCTTTAGGCGTAACAAGCACCTCATGTAAGATAGCTATCTTTGTTTTCTGACAGGACGCATCTAACAGTCAGTCAATTTTCCATTACAGACTGGAAGTCTCATTAATAGCTATTTGGGAACCGGAGGTATTTTCGAAGTTTGCTGGAATTCGCGTGGCGACAAAGTAGGCGCAAGTGCATCTGACGGATCAGTGAGTTCTTGTGAATGTCACTGATTGGAATGTTTACTTTCCACTACAATAGTTCCTTAATTTTGCTATGTCAGTTCGCATTTTACTTTGTGACTGCCTCTCTAGATTCTCATTTATCGTATCACGTAATGCTGGTTCTCACTTTCGTTTTAAGAGCGTTGACTACCACATGCACGGTTGTAGTTATGTGCCCTGTTTACCTTCAGCGAATCTATCAACCCATATTTCACTCACTAGCTCTCATGACAGTAGTCACTTTATTGTAGTAAAATCAAAAGTGAACGTAAAATGTCACACCATGCTTCGGATGCGCGGTTGCATGCATTTTCTTCCGGTTTCTTTGACATTCCATGGCAAACTTTACGGTTAGCCCGACGACTTACTTGTCTTCCTCGTGAGTGTCTGCTGTTTTACCTGTTATAATTGTTGTCTGTTACAAGGATCTCCAAGATACTTCATTTCATTTCACCGTCCTCATTCTCAACGGTACCTACTGCGAATCACATCTGCTCTCAAATAGACCACAGCTGTTAGTTATAGGTGGTGGGACTCCATTCTTATTGGAACACATGCTCGGATTCAAATCACGCGTTGGTACGTAACCGTTTTGTGCTCACCTTTGCTGGACAACGACCCCACGACCGCAGCGACGGGCTATTGAGAAACTGGCTTCACCGTCGCTAAACCATAAGTACCAAACCAGCTTAGAAAACTGTCCTAGTAGTTCTCATTCCGAAGATCCTAATAACTCCTGAACTCAAATCACACAGGCCATTCGGGAAGCAGGTACTGTACCATGTGGTACGACGGTGCATGAGTTGAACAGACATAATATCTCGGAGAAATCCCCGGAATTGTTAGAAGCCAAACGAAACATCCCTTCTGGCAACTCATGTAACAAGTTTAGGAGAGACATCCGAAGGCAGTTAAGGTGTAACCTGATTGACAACCACGAAGCTTGGCTATAGTGGGAAAAGTTAAAAAAACTGGCGACCGCTGGTGCTTCAGGAAACATCGACAGACTCTTCAAACTTGTCCGTGTCACGGATCTCAACCGACCGTCTGTCAGTGAAGCTATCAGCGATACAGATGGCACACTCATCTGTGATAGGTCCAGAAGGTAAGAGAGACTGGCGCAACACTGTGGGTCAATTTATCTGGCCTCTTGCTTCCACTTTGTTGCCGCCACAGACTTGCGATGTAACAACCTGGTCGGTAGACTTGGAACCACCCACTAAAACTGTCGTGCACAACTGCATCTCGACTCTGAAACGTAATAAGGCTGCTGGCCCAGATGATCTCGTGCTGGCACTTTTTACACAAGGTGGGGAGGCGTCAGCAAAGACCTCGACTCAGTTGTTTAAACTCGTGTGAATGACGGAGACCATCCTTCCGTGCTGGGTTCACTCGATAATAGGTCCTATATTCAGAAAGGTATCAGGGGTTCTTGCGAAAAGCACAGAGGGATTAGTTTGACAACAGTCATTACAGGGATTCTGGCATCCATCATACTTCGTCGACTCACTGCAGCTCGAGAGGCGGACGTTAGGGAGGGGCAGGCAGGGTTTCGCCTTGACCGAGAATGTACCCATCAAATTGTCACTCTTCATCAAACTTTGGAGCAATGTCATGTATACCGCCGGCCAAAGATTGGTGAATTTCCTAACTATAAAAATGCGTTCGATTCGATGGATCGGTCTACAGGGGTGTACTGACCAAATATATGAATATACTGTCAGCGCTTTATTCCCCATACTTCAGCTCAGCTTAGGGTTTACGATAAACTGTCTGATAGTTTCAGCACCATGAGCGGCGTACATCAAAACTGCCCATTGTGACCGTTTTCATTTAATTTTGTCATGGACAAAATAATGCGGGGCTCTCTCTGGACTCCCACAAGATGCCGTAGTGGACCTCGAAACCGATCAAATACTAACTAATCTTGATTATGTTGACGACAATGTGTTGCTGTTTGACGCTATCCAGGCAGCACAAACAAATGGTGGACGGCTCTAATATGAAATAAGTGGACGTCCAGTGTGTTCACGGGACGCCATCAACTGCTGATGCTGAATGCCCAGAGTGTTGGCGTTTCCAACTTATATTTATAACGCGCGAGCAAACGCATTCATGAGCTAATGAGGATGTGTGGTGGTGGCATGCTATTTCAAGCTGATTTGTCTGCACTAGGCTCTCATATCGGATGACCTAGTTATTGGACAAGTGTTGATCAATACCGGCTTGGGGACGCAACGGCTGTAACTGAAGTCTAGCCAGTAAGTCGGCGAGTAATGGTGGTTTCACACGGGTCTCACATGGGTGACATCAACCGGGGAACAAAGAGATGTTCGCCGAAGGCTAGATCGAGTATAGAACGGTGAACGGAAGTGATTGTAACTGAGACGCAAGCGGTAGATCGGGGAATCCAACACCAGGCGTTTACGTACGGGACCGGTTACCTGCAAATTCATGTGGAAACCTGCACAAAAGTTGACCACCACAGACACTACTCATAACAATAAAAAAACAGTCCAGACACCTTGGAGTTAGTGAAATATTTGATGAGATCAAAACCTATATACCCAAACCTCGGATGACGTACGCCAGATTAGACCACCTGTGGCGCCGGTATGACATCAACCTTTCTGTGGAGACCGAGTGTATGCCAGAGAACCAGCGACCTTCAGTAAGGCAGCGACAACTGGCCAATCCACGAGGATGACATATACGGAGTGTGTTTTCAATTGTTGACAACTGTGAAAGATCAGCGAGATATGGTTGAGCCACCGCGTCAGCAGTGACGTACTTCACCGGCGTATCAACATTTCTCGTCGGCTTACCTTTCTAATGTCAAACCAATGACTGTGAATGGAGAATTAGGCCGGGCCTGAAAGCCTGGTCGTCGACACGTGACTTGAGATGGGGCATAAAGGTCCTAAATTTGAAAGTCGTTCCACTAAGTCACTCTAGGCCTTTGTAGCAACAGTTCGAAGGACAATGAATACGTCGGTTTGAAGCCGTAGTTCCATATGACAGAGGACAGAAGTTAATACCGTGTTGTGATATAAATTGTTCACTTTTGTACATCTCTCCTTTTCACCCTATAATTTGTAAACTTTTCTCAGCTGCTGTGAGAAACCTGCCAGTTCATGTAATTAATCGTAACAGAGCCTTAGGTGTATACTGATCCAACATCACTTGGTAGGGCCGCAATCACCATGTCATCATTGAACAGCACACTCCAGATTCACCAAGCGTGCATTATCTTATCAGTTCGCCTTCCACATTCCAATCGATCGCCATTCTTGTTTTTGTTGATGTGCATACCGAAAGCAGTGAGAATGTGCTGAGTCGGAATGATTAGTAAAGGTCACAGAAGGTGAGAAATGAAAACTGATGAATCATCGGTATTCATCAAAGGTCACTGGTTCTCTTACAAAGAGAACCGTTTTACTTACTATGGGTGAGTGGTCAATTTATCAAAGCACGTCTGTAAAAGTGTTAATCTGAGCGGCCTTAGGGCACTTCAGTTACAGGCTTGGTAAAAAAAAAGGGGAAAGGTGACTTTCAGCGCTTAGACTGCGTGGATAAGGCGTGCTTGGATCAGATAGGATCGTTCAGCTGATGCAAACCAAGTATGAAAATTATGCGGCTCCCGCTCGTGAACCGATAAAGTGGGCTTTAGTGAACAGCGATGATTCTTCGATCAGTTGGTTTTCACGTTATTCTTGCGTCCTTCACGTCGCTTGATTGAATACCACAACCCAAGCTCCCAGCAGGTTCGTACAACAAGGCGAGCAGTAGGAGTTGGTCTTAGCAAAGTTAGCGTTTTGTTTTCTCACATAAAGAAACCCAACTTGTCCAGTAGTTGCAAGGATTAGCGTCTCAACGCTTCATTGCTTTCTGAGGGATTACCATGCGTCTGAATGTGTCAGTCACTCAGGCGGCACCGTTTGCAATTCCACTGTTCTGAAAGCTACTCGGTTAATGTGATTACAAGGGAGTGAGATCAAGCACGCCGAAAGCTAACGCTGTGAAGTGATTTCAGAGCCTGTGCACGACTGCTCCAGCTGACCGGAGCCCTAACACCTCCGGCTATCCTGACCGAACAACTACAAGCAGTTAACTCCAGTGACGATCATTGACACCAACTGCGCGCAAACGCATCTGCCTCGTCTATCTACAACCGAGATATATGCCTCCTAATCTGCAAACCAACCACAGATGGTTGATCGATTTCGGCTCGTGAGAAGGAAGAGCAACAGCCAAAGAGGCTACCTACTTCTTCCAGTTGGCACATCGACCTCCTTTGAGTTATTTGAATAGAGTAGTCAGAAAAAAACTGCAAAACGAATTCATTCCGTGCACTACAGAAAACACAATAAAAAATCAAAGCTTAAACGAACTGGCCGAGTGCACACGCCGATTTTGATCCTAAGAGGTATCCGCCCACGGCGAGCAATGAGTAACAACCAGTCGTCTTTGTGCACATGCAGTCGGCTACCAGCGGCCGATCAATAAGGTTTCAACATACTAAAGGATTTGTGAATTGTAAACATTTATCAGAGCCCGTAAACGACGATACAGTAGCAACAGTGCGATCTGTGTTTGATGAGTGTGCCTTGTAATCTATGAAGCGGGCTTTCGCGTTGTTACTTGTTCCTCACTAGCAGGTGGACTAATCCACCTCTTGATCACTTTGGGATGTGATTCCTGATCATGACTTCAGAAGTTCGTTCTGCTCTACTGCAGCTGCAGAAAAATTACTGGGTGTAATGAGTGGTGAGAAACGGGGCTTCGCTTACAGACCGAGTGAAAGCAGTCTAGTCGGTAATGAGAATAGGACAAGTTTTCCCATATTGTATGCACATTTCAACGCAACAGCCGTAATCCTTCCGAAGTTTATCATCAACATGTCATTTTTGCAGGTGTTTTGGAAACTAGTGCATATTTTGAAGAAGTGAGAACACTATCGTCGGAGAAATGGATTCCGGCAGATTGTCAGTACGAATAACCTGGTGCAACATAATTGGCACAGTCTATAGTCCATTATCACAGCATATTTTGCATCCGGATGATCGAGTAACGACCCACTCATGGAATGAATCAATAGAACTTTGGAAGGTGGGAAAGCTTCCACAATCGTCAAATCGATCATCCCTGAATTTTCGAAGATACACTTACCTATTCATCTGCCATATTCCAGTTGATCACACTTGTTTTAGGTCATGTCCATCTGCATGTTGAAATCGACTGAACTGTATTAGGTCGGGCGAACTACTGAAGATTGTACACAGGCTTGAGTGAGAAAGGCAGCTAAATGAATGACCAATAGCCACCCAAGTTCATGTGGACGATAAGGACAACAATAAGACGAAAAATATTTCTATACGCCCTGACTATGGATTTCTAGTTTGTCCGAAGACGTAAGGGAGGAACAAGTCAGAACGAGAGTAATGCATGAGGACAACGCGTGAGTGGAGGCAGTGGGCGTTACAGATCATTGTCTATTCACATATATTGTAAACTGCGCGTGGCAAACCAAAGTAGTCAACTTTTTGTTCAACAGTGTATTTTTGAAAAGTAGCATGAACACAACTCTACGACACGTCACACTCTTGAGCAGGTCGTTGAACGTACTTTTCAGACTACTCAAGCACTGACATAATCGATAACGGTATCCGGTTCGTCGATCTTCCGCGTGTATTTGGTGTGAAAACTTTTCAAGCGAATTTCTGTATCCAACTGATTAATGACGCACAGTTAACCTCCAAGTGTTTAGTGTCTTGAAGTACGTCGCGATAGTGTTCAAAATAAGCTACGACCAGCGTCAAAGGTTGCAATCACTTCACTCAACGTCACTGTCAGGTTCATATCGTTACAAGTGGTGTTGTTGCTCGAATAAGTCAATCAGATCGCGCGAACCAGTCGCCTAGCTGCTGCTACCACAACAGTGCACTCCTCAAGCGATTATTGATCAGACCTTGTCTGAAAACTGGGCCGACTGAACACAGTGCTGACAGACTAAAAGACGTGCCACCAGCACGAACCCCGTCGACTCGTGCCCGCACGCTCATGCGGTGCACCGGACAACCATCGTTCCAAGCTCAGGACACAGGGACCGGCCAACGAAGTTCTCACATCTGACGTGCTCCAACCTAACATGGGTGTGACCAACGTAAGCTAGGTCTCCTAAACCAATAGACTGAACTAACCGCGGACCAGCTGGATGAACAAAATCAGACTACCTGATGCAATATTGTCCGATCAGGCGTTGACCTTTACGCTGACATAGCTGAGGTAAGCACGCAGTTTCTCCGGTGATAAACATGCGTGGTGCAATGGACCAGTCGGTTCACCATCAACAACATCCTGGACAGTAATGTGTAAATGGGTTCTCGCCGACGCTTAAGTGTCACAACCAGGGAGAACAGAGCAAAACTCGTACAAAAAGACAGAAAACCAAAGGGAAGGGACCCAGGCACGAAAAATCGCCACGCCTACTTAACCGCTCAGCGTCACGGTGTCTGCACCTAGTAAACAAAACCGAGCTGTAAATGAAAGTGAGGCGTCATCTGCTAGACGGCCTCCTCATGGCTTTCGCTGCCCACCTCATTACATACACTCATGTCACAAACCCGTCAGCTAAACAACAACCTTCACAGCCGCCATCTCACTTAAAGTATCCAGGCATGGACTCAGCGATTCGTAAGGGCCCCAGCCTGAGAAGTGAGCCCGGTCTACAGTGACCAACCCCTTCGTAAACGACATCTTGTCTTCGCCAGTCGGCTGCAGTGTCGGCAAAGAGTGATCTGTGTGGCAGGTGACTAGCTAGCATCCTTAGTACATGACCTAACCATCTAACTTTGCGTAAATGTCAGGACTGAACGAAAGAACTCATTTGACAAACAGCACCAAACATCCGCTTCCTAAAATCTACGTTGTCCACTCGATGGTGTCACCCGGTGCGAGCGACTAAACGAAGACATCGGTGGTCAAATACCAGGAAAGGTTCACGCCTTCCACCATAAGCGCCCAAGTTTCGCTGCCGTAAATTAATACACCTTGTCGTCAACATAATCAAGATTAGTTAGTATTTGATCGGTTTCGAGGTCCACTACGGCATCTTGTGGGAGTCCAGAGAGAGCCCCGCATTATTTTGTCCATGACAAAATTAAATGAAAACGGTCACAATGGGCAGTTTTGATGTACGCCGCTCATGGTGCTGAAACTATCAGACAGTTTATCGTAAACCCTAAGCTGAGCTGAAGTATGGGGAATAAAGCGCTGACAGTATATTCATATATTTGGTCAGTACACCCCTGTAGACCGATCCATCGAATCGAACGCATTTTTATAGTTAGGAAATTCACCAATCTTTGGCCGGCGGTATACATGACATTGCTCCAAAGTTTGATGAAGAGTGACAATTTGATGGGTACATTCTCGGTCAAGGCGAAACCCTGCCTGCCCCTCCCTAACGTCCGCCTCTCGAGCTGCAGTGAGTCGACGAAGTATGATGGATGCCAGAATCCCTGTAATGACTGTTGTCAAACTAATCCCTCTGTGCTTTTCGCAAGAACCCCTGATACCTTTCTGAATATAGGACCTATTATCGAGTGAACCCAGCACGGAAGGATGGTCTCCGTCATTCACACGAGTTTAAACAACTGAGTCGAGGTCTTTGCTGACGCCTCCCCACCTTGTGTAAAAAGTGCCAGCACGAGATCATCTGGGCCAGCAGCCTTATTACGTTTCAGAGTCGAGATGCAGTTGTGCACGACAGTTTTAGTGGGTGGTTCCAAGTCTACCGACCAGGTTGTTACATCGCAAGTCTGTGGCGGCAACAAAGTGGAAGCAAGAGGCCAGATAAATTGACCCACAGTGTTGCGCCAGTCTCTCTTACCTTCTGGACCTATCACAGATGAGTGTGCCATCTGTATCGCTGATAGCTTCACTGACAGACGGTCGGTTGAGATCCGTGACACGGACAAGTTTGAAGAGTCTGTCGATGTTTCCTGAAGCACCAGCGGTCGCCAGTTTTTTTAACTTTTCCCACTATAGCCAAGCTTCGTGGTTGTCAATCAGGTTACACCTTAACTGCCTTCGGATGTCTCTCCTAAACTTGTTACATGAGTTGCCAGAAGGGATGTTTCGTTTGGCTTCTAACAATTCCGGGGATTTCTCCGAGATATTATGTCTGTTCAACTCATGCACCGTCGTACCACATGGTACAGTACCTGCTTCCCGAATGGCCTGTGTGATTTGAGTTCAGGAGTTATTAGGATCTTCGGAATGAGAACTACTAGGACAGTTTTCTAAGCTGGTTTGGTACTTATGGTTTAGCGACGGTGAAGCCAGTTTCTCAATAGCCCGTCGCTGCGGTCGTGGGGTCGTTGTCCAGCAAAGGTGAGCACAAAACGGTTACGTACCAACGCGTGATTTGAATCCGAGCATGTGTTCCAATAAGAATGGAGTCCCACCACCTATAACTAACAGCTGTGTGGTCTATTTGAGAGCAGATGTGATTCGCAGTGGGGAATGCCAAGTTTAACAGTAACGGTAGGTACAATTTGTGTTTACTAGAAATGGTCTATGCTCAGCACACAGCTGCAACAATCGCTCTTGTTACACCTCCCAGTTTTGCCAGTAGGTCATCGAAATGTGCAGTGCGTCACACCGCGTCCTTGTCCACTCCCGTTGCGCCTGCATCTTACCAGGTTTATTACCCTCATAACTGTCAGGGTTTGAATAGTTTTTCGATGTTCATAGAATTACCGTCAGAGCAGTGATAGCCATCAGCGTTACAGTTTTACCTCGTATGTGCAATTAGATTCATTGTGTACGCAACGTGCGCCAACTGTTTCAGTTTAGACAAGAATCCACTATCCGATTCGGATTTCCATTCCAATTTCTCAACCAAGTGTACTCTGCCTACTCATGGATGTATGGTTATTAAGGTTTACTGTTGTTCGTCTCAACTTGATGATATCACTGCCTTAGACCATCGTTTACAGTGTCAATAACCACCGTCAAATTTGGGAAGTTGGGTAGTGTCAACCTGCCAGCTGGAATGCGTTAATATTCGAGAGCATTTTCAATAGATGTTTTCACTGTTCCCAAGAGTGGGCAGCTGTACCGGTCGCCACTTCTAACTGTGTTCAACAACACAGTTCTGGTTACCCTAGTTTGCCTATGTGTACCACGGTTTTGTGAATGTGACTGGGGTTTCCACTGTTAAGTCAATATTTCTTCCGTTGCTTTCAAAAGTGCTTCCTTTTGTGCTTTTTAAACCGCATCACTATGATGTCCGCACATATCCTGATTCAATAACTTTAAGAAAAGCGCGACAGCTAAATTGTGGAACTTCTGCCTGCACTGATTTTGAGTTGCCCGTCAGTCTGGTGTATGGCCGCTACATATCTTTTTCATTTTGTAGACCAGGTTATAGTTAAGTCCTGACCCATTCGATTGCCATCGTCGTGATTTGTCATTGTTTTAATATCACAGATCAACATCCTCTGTATTCCTGAACGTCGGACTCATATCGTATATGTATATCAACACTGTGTTCTCTCGTCTGGAAATACTTATATGAACGAAGTCTGAAACCGTGCGATTATTTTTTACTTTCAGGTTGTTGTCCTGGATCTCCGAAAGTAGATTAGTCTACATGTCATCTGCTGTGCCAATATGCCTCGGTGTGATTCACGTGGACACTTGGATTCGTTTAGAACTGTCGATTGATTCCCCGGCCGTGGTAACAGCTCACCCTTCCAGATTGAGCGTTATTCAGTTGGCATCCCTGTCGGTTCTGCTGTTCCAGTTCTCTCATCAGACTTCATGACTGACCGGGACGTTTCCAACTGTTGTTCTCCCTGTCGTGCTCACTTCAACGATGTCCAAATAATAGTGATATGTACATCCATATATTGGAACATTCAGTCTGCTGTCGGTTCGCGCTTTCTGAAATTCTCTTCTTCCGTTGTTCACGTCCACATTGTTGGTTTACTGGGGTGCAGAAAAGTCAACGGTTACTTTATGTGAAACGTCGGGGTATGTTCGATTTCAAACAGTCACTCTGTGTGAATCGCGGAATTCCCTTTTTGTTCCGAATAGTTTTGTGAGCACTCGTCATTTCTATGCTCAGGTCCCATATCTCCCTCGTCGTCATTGTCCTTCAACGGTTTCACAGTTGGATGTGTGTGACCATCGACTCCTAACACTCAAGGCAGCATGCATGACCGGTTGATCCCTTCTCGTCATGATTATCGTTTTACTACATGTCAACTACTCGCCACGACTTCTTCAACCACTCATGTTCTAGCACATCATTCCACAAAGTCTGCGTGTGTGGATTTATTCGTGTTACCCAACGATTATTTCCATGTTCAACAATTTCCGGTGATCTTTGACCATCTCTCCCAGTGCCTGCAAGCCATCTATCTTTGAAACCATACTGTTGGATGTCGTTACTCGTTCGTGTTGGAGCGCTTCCGTGTCATCTCTGCCGGAATCTCTTTGAAGACTACTCTGTTATCGTCATCCATGCGCCATCGTTCTATCTAGAAACCGTCGGGAAAGCACAGTCTGCCCATAGAATAATATGGCCATTCAGACTGAGACCGGTGTGTCCTTGTCTGTTTTTCTTCTTTCGCTGTTCCGATCGCGCTCTTATTTCACGTTTTACTCTCCAGATCCGCTACGTTTTGCTACCAGACGGTGTTCCTCTTCTCTTGATGGTATTTGTGCCAATTGTTCATTCTGTTTCACACCATCCCGCTTTTCTGCCCCATTTCCTGCTAGCATCAGTTGATTGTTTGTTGCTGGCCTGTAGTTTTGGATTTTTCTCCCTGTTAACTGTGTAAAAAACGTTTCGTACCTCCTCTTCAAAGCGTTTTAACATCTAGGTCTACTTTTTCACAACATATTGTACCTACCACAACACATCTTCATTTCAGTTCCGCCAGCGGTATACGTCTGATCGTTTCCTTTTGACGGTACTCTCCTATTCTTGTTTTCCTTTATCCTCGCATTCATAGCAGCAGACAATTCTCTATTCACATTTCTCATCATGAGCGTGTACAGTGTACTGGTTATCGTGTTCGTTCTCGCTGCGTGATTCCTTTTTGTGGCGCTTCGTTTCTTTCCTCCGAAAACCCCGTGTTGTTAATCCGCTTACCAGATTCGATTTTGGACGCTTCTTTTGTATTCTGTCGTCTACCTTCTCCTTTCCTGTGGAATCGTTTCTGAGCATCCCGAGGCTTGCCGCTGCTGAAGTGGCAGATTCCACGTCACCTAATCACTAATACCTACGACTCGTTCTCCATTGTACATTGACCCATTGTGCATCGTCGATGGAATGTGTAATTATCTATGATCGGATTTTATTAATTAAAGCCACCGTCCGCCGAGACTACTTTATGCCCGTGTAATCGGTTGGTTAGTATCAACTTGGCCACTTACTTAGTTTTTAAGGCTCAGTAGACCTAGGCCAAGCATGCATTTACATGACATGTTTAAATTGATATGAGGATGTTTGCACGATGAATATGATCTGGGAAAGCATATGAGAGCCTGCATTAATTATATATTCCTGCTCAAAGGGTCCGGAAACCGCTTTTTGATGCACAGGCTGGGTCGGATTTTTCACTGGTTGGCTTCGTCATTGTGTTGCTCGAATCGAAAACTTCCGCACGCAGTATCTGCCGTTCATCAAGTAATCAAGGCGTGTCGTGGTTGTCACTGATAAAAAGGTAATTCTCGCCTTAGTAGAGTATCGATGTGCTAGTCATCACGAGACATTACACATAGGCCGGACAATCTCACAGACCAAATATGAAACTGGATGGAGAATGTGCCTGGACTGTTTACCTCAGTACGCAAGTAGACCAGTAAGATCAACCTATTACTCACGCACCAAATGGCTCACCGAACACGTTAGTCTCACTGTGCGATGCCACGCATTCCATGTTCAACAGATCAGTGTGTCTTCATCTCTTGTTGAACATTCAGCTTTGTCCATTGGCGGTGGTGACCGAAGCGAATCAGCCTCGGCATTTCGTTGACCTATTGTGTGTACAAAAGAGTGGAGATTGGATGAACCATATACTAGACGTAGTCAAGAGAAACATTTTCTTGGACGACCCCATCATGAGCAACGAAAACTTTGGTCGTCCCGAGGGAGCAGATAGACCTAAAATAATTAGTATGAAGAAGATAGGTGCCATCTGATTGCGCTTTAGCCGGATGTTCTATCTCGATCATGCGGTGTATCTGCACATTTGCGTACTACGTTCTCACGCAAATGAAGCTTAACTGCACGCAATTTTCGACCGGACTGCCACGTACGTGCTTTTCTGATCTGGAGGCAACCTAGACGGGATAGGTTAGTGAGGTGACACGTGAAGTCAAATCATTCGAATAGGCGAATCGTGGTTCCCTTTACATCCTCCTAGTAAGAGACTGTTCGTGGCAAACAAATGGTCAAGCCTCGGCCGGACGGCTCATTCGTGAGGTAATAGGACCTTGATCTGATGATTTGTCAGTCAATTTATGACTGGTCATTCTGAATGCTAAAGTAATTTGCATTGCATGCTTTCTGCGAGTTCACTGTTTCAGATGTGAATACGGGGGTAGTGTTGGGTTCAAATCTCTGCAGAGCGTCGGCGTCCATTGCATGTTACCGTACTCAGTGTGCAGACTGGTAGTCTCATGGTTTGCATCCGTATGGACGTGTTCTTGGCAAACCACTGAAATTTTTCATGTGTTAGTCTAGCCTGCATGGGGTCCTATACACGATGTTCTGTCGTTTGTATACCTGTGAGGACACGGTCTTCTGCTGTTGTGCTTTTGTCTAAACTTAGAAATAAGGAAATATACAGTATACTCGGGATTTGAGGTGCCTGCTAGACCGGGATTTACGTGTGCTCATCGAGTGGTAGGCGAACAGACACTGATCCGCCTTCATATGACCAACTCCTATTGGGTATTTGTGTGGTGCACTTGTGGAAACCATCAATAGCTGGATAACATTAACTGGTCTGTTTTTGCATCGATCAAATTTGGTGCTATCTGGGAGGGTGACATTTTCGATGCATATTGTTTCGTGGGCATTGCAGCCTTTCAAAAAATGCTTTTGTTCACGTGGTTGTTCCTGTTCTTCGTTACAAGAATGCTCAGTTTGGTTGCGATTCACTTACTGTCCTAATACATCGCTCCTCTAATTGAACTGGTGTAATCAGCTTGGACGTGTCATGTCTTATGGAACCAATGCCATATCTTAGTGACGGGGGTCGCGCCTGATACAGTTGGCTTGGCGAAGGATGACGCGTTCACTAGACTTGTCAACACCTATTTTGAAGATCAATGTTTGATTGACGGAACAGGGTGACGTGGAAGTTTTATCCATTTTTTCAGCCTTTAGAACCATTACGTACGTTTGGTCCTCTAATACTGGCAGCAACCGAGGGAGGGCGATATTTCAAGTTCGTATATCAGGCACATAAAACAGTATCGTACCGAAGTGTCGAGATTTAGCATATCGGGACCTGCTGTACTCTGTTGTGGTGATCAGTCATGAATACAGCACCTAATCGACAATCTATGGGAACGTGTTGAATGGATTTTGATTGAACCAGTTTTTTGTCGAATCTTCGACTCGCAGCCTGTGCACGACGAATAAATGTGGGCGGTCGATGATATCGTTTTTTCTTTGAGTGCACAGGTGAGCGCGCGAATAGATTTTTCGATCGCTTGTTTCGACTTTGGAGTGCTATTAGCCTTTAAGATAACATGATAGCTAACCTGTGCACACCGCGGACCCGCATGCAAACTGGCGCACAAATTCCCATACATATTTGACAGCGTGGTCTTAGTTGTGTGTTTAGGCCAATAAGGCAGGACGGTGGAATAACAATGCTGAGGCACTCTTTTGATCCACCCGAGTCTAGTGACGACTTATCGAACGAGGCTTCCAATCAGTTGTTCAGCGCGGGAGTCGACCACGCAACGTAGCTCAGTCTGCCACTTTTGCAGTTTCCGTGACTGTTCGATCGTTTTGACAGCTGGTGTCTAGAGCTTCAGGTCATACTGATCAGACAATCATTGTGTTCATCATCATGAGGAGGTTGGCCATCGTCATGCAGACGACGCTGCTGACGCCATCAAAAGCCGTGGAATTCAAAAACAGAATTCTCACTCGTTAATTGAGTTTGGGGGGCAACGCAGTCGTGTATCATGCGAGATATTCACACAATCACCGCTGGCATCGCTGTATCCATCCTCTGTGCTGCTTGTAACCTCCCGGGGTCATTCTCCAGTTGGATACTGTTAAGTCCGATCACATCCTTGTGAACCTCATCCAGGTTTTGTGTTCAGGAAAGCAGATCGAGCACAGAGTTCTCCTTTCCGTCTACATGGCGAATTGTGAAGTCGTACTGCTGTAGTCGTAACGCCCAACGAGCCAGTTTTCCCCGGGGGTCCTTCTTCGATTTAATCCACTACAGTGGTTTGTATTGATTTCCACAGGGAAACGTCGGACGATCAAGTACGGCCTCCGTTTTTCCAAAGCCCATATGATCGTTGAATAGTTGAGTAGTTTCGTTGAATAGTTTCTTTAAGCAGGAATTACTACCCAAATGGCGTATTCCAGAACGCCGTCTTCCTGCTTCAGTACCGCTTCGATTCCTACATCACTCGCATCCGTTGCGACAACAAAGCTCTGTCCAGTCACTGGAAATTTCAGGGTAAGGTGTCCCCTCTTCACCAATCGTTGGATCTCAACAAACGCTTGATTAACTTTCTCTTATAAGTGAAACTGGCAATCATTCTTCAGAATTCCGTATAATGAACTCACGAGGTCATGGGAGTTTTGATGAAATGGCTGTAGAACCCAACGCGACCAAGAAATTGTTGCAACCTCTACTGTGGTGTTGGCACTAGAATAGCCTCAATCGCCAACAGTTTCTCGGGTAGTGGCTAAACTTCCCCCTGACTGACCTTGTGACCGAGGAGTACTATCGTTTGTTTCGCCAGTTGAGAGTTTGAACTACTGAGCCGTAGGCCGGCTTTTTCAATCTTCTGCGGCGCCGCTGAAAGTTGTATTGTATGTTCTGTCTCATTTGCATTGTAAATGACTATATCGTCTCGATAGACAACAGTATTGCTCAGTCGGTCCAGCGCCTTCAGCATCAGTCAACTGAAGGTAGAGGGGGCTCCTGAGAGTCCGAACGACATCAGTTTGAAGCGGTATTGCTTTCATCTCACTGTGAACACTGCTTTATCTCTGTCCAGTCGCTTGATTGGGACCCGCTAATATCCGAACCGTAAGTCCAACACTGCAGATACCTTGGCGTTCTGTAGCTTGTCAGAAAACTCCGCCACCGCCGGAATTACCACGACTTTATTGAGGGTAACCTCGTTGAATCGCCTGAGTTCGAGGCGAAATCGTTATTTACCGTTAGGCTTCTTTACCCAAAAGACGGGAGAATTGAACGGGCTATTGGCCTCCTCGATTACTTCTTCCTTTAGTATGTCCTTCACCTGTCGCTCAATTTCCAGCCGCAGATGTACTGGAGTTCTTCAAGGGTCGAATGGCCGGAGTCGCTTCGACTCAATGGGGATTTCACGTTCCACCCAGTCACAATATCCATACGGTCCTAATCCGTAGTGAACCATTCCTGAAATTTGCGTATCACTTCATTCAGCAACTGATTGTCATAAGTTGGTATTGCTCTGGGTGCGTTCGCTCCAATTTGTCCAAACTAGAGTTTGCGCTTTCTCACTAATTGAACCACTTCATGCTTCGTTACGAGTTTATCATGCTTCAAATCGATCACGGGTTTAACGTGGTCTGGAAAACAGTCTGACGTGCGTCGTGGGAAATGACAAGAGTTTGTTTTGGACACGTGACCATAGATTCGGACATCATATTCTGCCAGACCATCGACTTTGAGAGAAACCCATTGACCGTTCTGAATATTGTCACAAACGGCTGCACAACTTTCCGTGTCCTCGGCCCAGTCGATGAATGCGGAGCCTCAGTAACAATCAAACAGTACTCCAAGCTAACATTGATTCTAAACTAGGCTGAACTACTGTTCTATCAACCTCTTCAAATACCGGATGCCACCTACCAATCAAAAAACAACCAATGGAACGTTTACTTATGTGCGGCTTCTCTTGCCGAGTGGGCAAAATCTTCGCGGATGTCCACGTCTTCCCCATCTGTAACAGAAGTCGTCATGGTTCTACTCCTCCACCATCAAAGCCACCAATGCCTGAGTCGACTTGTCCAGTGCGCTTTGAAGGCTATTCAGTTCACTGGGTTTACTTACCTCCAACTCGTTGATTGTCGCGGAATTTTCTGTCAGCAATCGCCGAGCTGCATCGGCCAACTGTTCCAGCGTCATCGGATGTGAAATGAGGGCAACCCCGAGCCGATCCCGGACTGCTGGTGACACTCACTCCAAGAACCTATCTGTCAGCATGCGTTGTTCTGAGTCCGGGTCCAAATGTGGCAGGGCTCTTGACAACGCTACCCGCAGTGACACGACATAAACGAGAGCGTCGCCTCCTGGTCCAAGCCGGGCGCCTTTGAACTGCCTCATTGCCCCTGGCAGTCGGCGGGTCTGTCGAACCCGGTGACCAGCGTCCCCTTCGCGGCAGCCCACTCCAGCTTTGCAGGACTACTTCGCGCCACATCCAGCACCACCTTCGCTCTGCCCTTGAGCAACATCTGCGTGGCCGCCAGCTTTGCACGGTCCGCCTTCACTCCGACCGCCTCCACCACGTCTTCGAAGTCCTCCAGGAAACTCCGAACATCTCCATCCTCAAAAGACTAACGCCACGGGGTCTTCATCCTCCAATCATCGTCATGACACTAGTGCACTCAAAGCCGTATATGTAATACTGAATTTCTTGAATAAGTGCATTTCGTGTCTAGTTCAGAAACATGAAATACCTGACAGTGACTTTAATAGAGTCCTAAAAATGGAGCGGTCGATCGTGTTCTGAGGGTCGATTAGATGAATTTCGAGCATTCACTGACGCTCAGTGACCAACGTTTTGTTTCGGAGTCTTATTTCAAACAGCATGTGAATGGAAGTTCTACAGAAAAGTTCTGCTGTAGTACCGCCGATGACTTCCTTAACGGTAGAACGAATACCGTGCAAAATTAACGGCAGTAATTCACTCCATTTCGTTGTGTCCTTTTGGACTAATAGTAATACTTTCATCTGGCGGCGAAAGCGCTTCGTCAATTCACTTGAACAAAGATGGTATGCTGTTGTGTGGACATGAACACAACGAAGAACTTGCGTTACTTCGTAGAAAAGATAAGAGTACAATTGGGTGTCACGATGGGTTGTGATGGTCGAAAGGATACCGAAATTCGCAATCCAGACTTCGACAAACACCTTAGCCATTGTTTCGGACAAATTGTCTCTGATAGGGCCAGCCATATGTCAACGGGTGAACCTAACGACCTCAGAGAGAATGTGCATGAAAACAATGATCAGGCGTGCGGCGATGGTAAAAACATATACGGACATGTAATGGAATGCTTGACAATCCTGCTTCGGTGGCGTGATAACGCACTGCTGAATCTAGAGGCGTATGTCTTTATTAATTCTTGTCCATGCAGAACAGGTTGCACTAGGATTGCGATGGCGCGCTTATTTGTTTTGAACAGTGAGTGGAACTGTTCAAGTACACAAAGACTGAATGATTCCGGAATATAGTGATGTGTGTGTCCTGTGGATGTGTCGCACAAAATGTGCACACTGTTCTCGAGGAAGGAACTGGTAACTTATTTTAGTAATGAGTTCAGGAATATCAGGGAGTCACCCTTTTGTTGTAAGGAAGCCAAATCTGTCGTACCCTCGAAAGCAAATATGAGCCACATCTGCATGAGACAGTGCGTCATCTACAATGTTGGGGGCGCCTTTAATATGCCGTATGTTCATCAAAAATTGAGAGAAGTCGGGGGTGTTTAGTCTCTAGTAGTCAGTGTTTTCCCGTTTAGCACGGAATGAACACACCAATGGTTTTTGGTCGGTGAGAATGGTGAAATGCCGACTATTCAGTGTGTCGCAGGTGTTTTACACCGGGGCAGATAGCGAGTAGTTCGCGCCCAAAATTGCCATATCTCACTGGTGCTGACTGCTGCCAGATTGAGAAAACGCCCAGTGCTGAATTTCCTTAGCCATAAACTGCTGGACGACATACTCGACTACTGAACTGGACGCATAGGCGGTAATGAATAGATGAGTTTTGGGGTCCGGATGCAGATGATGAAGGCCTACAGCATGTAATATAGATGTCTTGTCAACGTCTTCCTAGACCATGCGCAGATCGTCAAAGGAACGAAAAGAACCGGAATGACTTTTGCTGCAGCCGGAACACTATTTACGGAGGAAAGAGTTTAGTGAGAACGGGAATCACATTATACTTCTCCCACTACTACTCACTACTCAGGCAGGGGCACGCATTGGTGTATAATAAGCAGCTTCATTTGTGAATAGTACAGAGCTTACATCCGAGGGCTGAAGTGCGGGTTTCAACGCCAGAAGGACAATGGACCCGAAGCGAGCATTGTAATAGTGTGTACGCACCATGGGAGACGTGCCACTAAGACAACTGACAATGATATCCAATGCGGGCGAACACACCTCAGCCTTGCATATGATTGTGAGCGTTCGTGGTCTCACTGTTGTGAGTCAAGAACGTGGATGGCACAAGGGTTATTTATTCGGAAAACCAATACATGGATTATGCGTTTCAATAGGACCACAAACAAAAGCACTCATCTGTTTACGACACTCGTCTATGAAAGTCACGGTTGCTATGAGCACCAATGTGCAATTCCCTTATATAGCAAGAACCATTCCATGCGATGCTGCACTCCAGTGATCCTTCCCGTATCTTCCCGTATTTGTACCGTGACCATTTACATGTCAAAATCCATGCTCTTGCCCCACTACCGCATAGTATAGATGTGAACAGTATAGTGCGAACGCTCATCCTCACAACACTGTGTTAACACAATCTGTACGGAAATTCATGCAATACACAACTTCACAGGCCAAGCGTGCTTTGCAGCCACAACAGCACTAGGGTATTGGAGTTACCGGAGGAAATACAATAAGGAATAGTGGAATGCACTCTGACATATAAAGGGTTCTGCGTGCACGAGCTTCCAATTGGCAAAAGTGGCGTCCATGGATCAATGTTCTTTGCGAATGAGTTCGTCCGTTTGTTGTGGTGTTGAGACATGCACCCAAATAAGCAATCCTTACATCTTCCGCATGTTCTTAGATCACAACACTGACACCGTGGTAGTTTAGATGATGTTGCCACATCTGGTTTCGACAGGGCGAGCAACACCACGACACAACCAGGTAGCATGGAATCATTTCAAGAGAGTGTCTGAAGTACACCCAGTCCGTTTGGTGACCATCGGTGTCACTAGCATTTTGTTAATTTCATTTATTTTTACACTCTGCGGAACAGCACGGTTCGCAAAGAAGCATTTGCTCCCTGGAATATATCATACATCCACTAACTATTTCCGTG